>JASDQU011028315.1:0-23218 GCA_032191745.1 Picea mariana
AGTTAGCTACATTGCTTAGCCGGTCATATTGTATGGTTTCTTCTAATGTTTCGAGGACAAAACATGTGAAGGGGGATGGAATGTGGTATACCTAGGGAGGTAATATGGGGTACCT
This sequence comes from Picea mariana, assembly GCA_032191745.1. Lineage (NCBI taxonomy): Eukaryota > Viridiplantae > Streptophyta > Pinopsida > Pinales > Pinaceae > Picea > Picea mariana. The sequence goes on from JASDQU011028315.1 coordinate 116, forward strand.
AGAGAGGTACCCAATGGGAATGTAGTTATGTGTTATTAGTGGATATATGGGAATGTGGTCATTCAATGTAAGGTGGACTAGGTCCACTATATTAATAAAGGCCCACTATGGTAGTTGGATGTAATAAATGTGAGAAGGCTCTCTAGAAGGTTCCTAGGAGAGAGGGAGGGCTATAAAGAAGTCTAGGCAATGTAATGAAACATAGTGAAGAATATTGTGATTGTATAAGCAAGGATTTCTTGAGGAGTTTTATCCTTCCATAAGGATTAATATATGGTGTTACCCTACCTCAAGGGTTTTCTCTATTTCTTGTGTTCATGTTATGGTGAATGGTTTATGATTTATTCTTGGTATTATTGAAGTATATTTTCAGATCTGGTATAGGTACTTAACACTTTACCTATGTTGGATTTTTTTTCTCCTCAAAGTACTAGAAGATTCTTCAAGATCATGGATTCAACTTCTTTGATACCAATATGATCCATAAATGGTATAACCCATTTTCCTCACCAACACATATTTTCTATGCACAATTATAAATGTAAAGTCTTTTCAATTTTGATTAGGATTATTTCAAGAATTTGTTATGTTATGAACCAAACTCAAAAAATAGTTAGTGAATAATCCACTTTTGTAAGTTTTTGTAGCTTAGAGGTACTTCTGCAATGACTAAGCCCATCATGCATAAGTGAGAAAAATTATTTCTCTAGTTACTTCACTTTATAAAGTAATTTTATAAAGTTAAGCGGGGTCTTTTATTATTTAATGAGTAAAAGTGACTTTATAAAGTTTGGGTCACTTATGTGTTTTAAGTGAATTCAATGAAAGATTAAGTCAAGTGTGTTGATCTTGTAGAGTAAGATTTAATCTCACCCATTGAGATCTAGGGTTAGGGAAGTTACTCATTAATGAGTAAAAAAATGGAGATTTTGAGAGAGATGGAGCACACTTTTCGGGGGATACTGAAAGGGAAAGTGAAAAATAACTTTTTCTAAGAGAGATAGAGCTGAAAGGAAAAGAGGAACAACAAAAGGGGATTGGAAAAAATCCCAAAGAGAGGGTAGCATGCATCCCAAGGAGAAAGTTCAACATTTATGAACAATCCCTACAACATTTAAAGGAGGGTCGTACGTGCATTTATTGTTGATAAAATCCATATAGGGTTCGTACTTTACCTACATCAGATATGAGAAAAACAATTGAGGCCGTACTATTTCTTTTTTATTCTATACTTGGTCCTACATGCAAGAAAAATGAGACAACAAGTTGAACATGAAAATCAAGGTGGTGTTGGGAATATTTATGAGATAATTATAATCATATTTGATGGAAAATTTATTATTGTTGTAAAGTCAAAAATTTCTTGTGATCTCAATAAGAAAGAATCTCTCCTTGAATGGTTTTCCCTTTGGGATTTTTCCACGGGAATTGCCAAGAAATATTTGTGTAAAATGTGTACTTGAATGTTGTTTACTGTTCATTTATTTTTGCTGCTAAGTTTCAAATTGCTTAGTCATTTGTATTTCTTCTCATAAACTATTGTTGAATGATAGTTATTTACTCCATTTTTTAAATTTTTATTGGAGGTTAAAATCAGAGTTTGAGTAAGTGTTTGAGGAAAGTCACTATAAATTTAACATGGTATCAGAGCTTGGGCTCTGAGGTTGAATGGAAATATTTTTGCACTTGTATAGGGATTTTTTCTTCGAAGAAAGAAGAGAAAAATGGTCTTTGTCAGTTGGAAAAGGATGACTTCGAGTCTCAGTTATCAAGATAGATTGGAGGGGATCTCCAACTACCCGTTCTCATGGAGAACAAACTATGGGTGTTTTTGAGTACCATAGTGACCGTGCCTTTGTCAGATCCCATTCCCCTAGACCTTCATTAGGTGAAGGAAGCAATGGTGTGGAGGATAATCTTGGATGGAGTGAAAGACCACTTGATCCCACATTTGGCAAGAAACTCACAACCAAGGAAATGTGAGATGCATTGATAAACTTGTATGAGAACAAGAAAGATAATAGGAATATGTCCGTAAGGAGAAAGCTCCACAAAACTAGGATGGACAAGGGAGAGAGTGTGTCCTCCTACATCACTAGGATTAGACAATTGAAGGATGAGTTGGTAGATATAAGGGATATTATTCCAGACTCATAGTTGGTGTGCATAGCCCTCATGGGCTTCACCAAAGAGTAGGATGTTTTTGTGAAGTGTGTTGTGGGGAGCGAGAAGCACCCATATTGGAGTAGACTATGGGATGAATTTACTCAGAAGGAGATCCAAGAGGGTTCTCAGAGTAGAGATCACGAAAATGTATAGGGTGTTACAGACACGAATAATCTTGTTATTGTAGGAAAGAGAAAATACAAGAAGAAGGACATGAGAAAAGTGAAATGATTTGCATGTCATAATATTGGCCACTACGCTAGTCAATGCCCAAACAAGAAGAAGATAAATATGGATCTAGAGGTATCAAATGAGGTTGTTGAGTTTACTGATAAGTTCAAGAAGGAATTTTCTCTGATGACATGTCTTTCAGGAAGTAGTTGTCTAGTGTGTGAGGACATTGAAGCATGGTTTGTGGACATTGGTGCATCTCGACATATGACATTAATGAGGTTCAGAGATAGATTCATACTAGTATATGAGTTGTGGGGATAGCACCAGACATGTAGTGAAATGGATTGGATGCGTGAGATTCCATGTAGATTCAAGAGGTTTTCTGGAGTTGGATGAGGTGTTTTTTTGTTCTAGAGCTTCGAGTAAATTTTCTCTGCATGTCATATTTGGAGGTTGACAGATGCAGAGTTATGTTCTTCCATGGACAAGTGTTTTTGTATCCAGAGAGAGATTCTCCAGACACAAATGTATTTCTTGGTGTCTAATATGAGAGGTTATACAGGTTGTTGGGACAACCTACAGTTGGATCCTGTGGATTCTTGGATTCAGAGTGAGTGCCAGTATGAGAGAATGGTGGTTGTGAGGCTTCTTCTAGTACAATCAGATAACATAGTTGGATGCTCAGGTGAGTGAGGAGACTTCTAGGAGCATGTATTGGATGGAGAGGTATCTAAATCAGAGTTCAACACAATTAGTAGCAAGGGATTCCAATTCAGAGGGAGTAGAGGCTTCTAGTTGAGAGGGAGAAGCTACAATAGTAGATGAAATGATGGGGTTGGGAATAGATCCTTGTGGAGGCTCTAGAAGTACCTCCCTTGCTAAGAGGGAGTGTTATTTTTTGTAGTTGTGGTTACTTCTGCATTGGAAAATCTGAGCATGCAAAAATGACTCAACAAAAGTATATTTCCAGTGACTTGAATTTATAAAGTGATTTATAAATTTAAGTGGGGTATTTTATTATTTAATGAGTAAATGTGACTTTATAAAGTTTGGGTCACTTAAGTGATTTAAGTGAACTCAATGAAATATTAAGTCATGTCCATTGATCTTGTAGTGAAAGATTGAATCTCATCCATTGAGATCTAGGGTTAGGGAAGTTACTCATTAATGAGTAAATAAAATGATGTTTTGAGAGAGATGGGGTGCACTTTTCAAGGGATATTGAGAGGGAAAGTGAATAGAAATTTTACCAAGAGAGATAGATATGAAAGGAAAAGAGGAATGATAAAGGGGGATTGACACAAATCCCATGGAGAGGGTAGCACACATCACAAGGAGAAATTTCAATATTTATGAACAGTCCGTACACTATTTAAAGGAGGACAATACAATAATTTATTGTTGTTCGTACAACAAGAGAAAGACAAAAAAATTGAGGCTCGTTGCACAAATTTCAAGGTGTCTTTATGATCTAGAAATCCTTAGATGCTAATTATTTTATTAAATGCACATAAACATCCAACCAATTTTGGTAAATGAATATAGTTTGACTATTCGCAAAAACACATGTGAATATGTTTATTTGTCCATAAAATTCATTAATAGTAGTGAATATCTTGAATAATGATTAAATAAGACAAAAAAAGAAAAAACTCAAAATACATATATGGATGACATATGTCACTTCATCTTCAAAGTCCCTTTATATAGCATGACTATTCTCCATCATCTCAAAATACCAAATTACATTACAATATGGACTTATAAAAAGCCAATTTATTGTACTCTCTTTAATTCCACCGCTCAAAAGCAGAGAATGAGTTTAACATTGAAATCCTTGCAAAATTTTGATAAATTTGAGTATAAACTCTACCAAATTCTAAATAGGGGTAAAAAATGCCCTTTTTACACATATAACGAGACTATGGGTCCAATACTTGAAAAACTAAGACAATACTTTTACAAATGACCTTTGATCACAAAAAAAAGTTCACATTCATAATCCTTGCGGAAAAACGAATACAACGAGTATAAAATTTCCTATGTGTGCACAATATACCTTATGGCATGCTTTTGCATGCAACACATAAACTTAGAATGCAAACCAATGCATTTTGTACTGTAACATTCCTCGGATTATGTGAAAACTTTGGGATGCATGCACCTTGGGATGTTTGTAGACGTGGGAATGTGTGTACATGTGTTGGTATCCGTGCCATTAAATAGGCTCGGTCTCGAGCCATACCCAAACTAATTTTGCAACTTAATTCTAGTTTCGAAAGTAATCTTGTTAAATGTGGTAATGGTGGCATGTTGGTTAGGAATTCTGGGATGTAATTCAAAAGTTCTAAGTTCGATCCCTCTCCATAACACACACACACACACACACACACACACATTTTTAATATATGGTTATATATGCCATATATAATATACATATGGTTCAGTGGTTGTAACTATATGCTATATGGTATATGGTATATATTAAATCCATCGACATATTTACTAGATCCCCACACGACTTTGGTATAGGTCATATGTAATACGTATGGACTAGGGGATGGGGGCTTAGCCCTTTGTCCCTTTCTCAGCCCAATTGAAACTTAAAATAAGTTCAAATATAATTATTGCCATATGAATGTTAAGAACCATGTCATGGTGTGTTGGTAATGTAGGCTTTGTGAAGTATTGAGAGGTTATGAAGGTCATGGGTTGGACCTTGTCGACTCCATAAATTTTACACAATAGTAACCAATATTGGTCAATGGGAGACTGCCACGTGGTAGCCTCTCATCAGCTCTCCAATAGAACTTGTCAATGGATGATTGGACCACTTGTCAACCTATAATTCATCCACCTAGAGGTACGATCTTCCCAGTGAGATTCCAAATCACTTTCCAACTAGATATGTAACGCCACCTTCTGTACGACCATGTTCCACGTGTCACCCTTGCAGTTTTGACACGTGTCACCTCTATTTTCCCTTTGACTTCTTAATTTTCCCTATTTGACCTAAACTTTGACCTCTTATAACTTTTGCATATGAGCTCCATTTGACTTGTCGTTTGGCCATTGGAAAGCTAACAACGATATCTAAAAATCGATGTCGCTTTCGTAATCATTTGAGATGGTCTTATGTTCACGATTTTTGGGAACCCCTGGGACCTCTGTGAGCATTCCAAATCCTCCTCGACCTCTATGAACATTCCTTATATCCTCCCAGATCACACCTCTTTGTAGGATGACTTTTAGACCTCCAAAAGTATGGATTATTAAAAAATGAATTGAGAATGCTTCCACCTCACTTGTCCAGTATCATCCATCCATCCTTCTTGGATAACAAGCACGTGACTCATCATAACCATAATGAAGACTGAAACAACACTGCTGGGCAAGTTAACCATTCCCTTAAATTCACAAACTTCACCATTCATTGTTGCAATAGCCAACCATATTCCACTGATTAGTAATACATTAATCAACAAAATTGAATATACAGATGCGAAAGAGAATGAACCATCAACATATATTCCCTTCTTTACATGAACAACATCAACCAAAGGACTTGTTCTTCTTTCAACCTGTTGATGGTCAGAATTGACCATGATAAACATTTGATAAATCACCCTGCCAGGGCCCCAATCAGACCCTTTTCCATTTGGGATGGTGATTTTGACTGGTTATAATAGGTCGAGTTACCCAATTAAATATTTTTCTCTAGTAAATGGAGACTTACATGAAGCTTTGCTAAATCCTAATTGCAGAAAAGAAAAGAATTAATCTATCTCTAGTCTAATCCTAAACTATCCTAACCAAGATAAAACTAATTCATGATGTCTCAGTTAGGAGCAAGAAGAATAATAAAAACTTGAGCATGAGATAAAAGTAAGCTATTAAGCTATATAAGTAGCTCATATAATCTAGTAACAATTAAAATAAATACACATAAATCTTAACTCAATAAATAGTTACTAAGGAAAGGTCAAATATGTATACCCACACTCAATATGAAGGATTAAAAGATACTAAACATGAGACAATAATTTTTTTTAGCTAAGTAAATAGTTCACATAGAAAGACAATGATTAAAGCAAATGCATATCTGTAATGAATCTATTAAACAATTAATAAGAAACTACAGATACACATATTCATATTCAATAATTCAATTTGTTAAATTCATACCAATAATGAAAGATAACTTATCAATGGTTTTAAATAAACACAAGTTTGCATAACCGACAACAATGCACAATATAGAAACTTATCCTCATAAAGAATGAAATAGGTCAAATGGAAAGTATTTTATTAAAATCAAAACATGATAATAATATCAAATTCTAAATACAAACAAAAGACTTGAGATTCTTCTATCAGTTTACAAAACTTGTCAATAGTGCACCAGTTCTATAATTGATTTCGAACTCAAAATACAAAAGATTTCAAGAAACAAATTGTGATAGCACAAGTCTCTCTTTGACTAAGACCAACCTTTTTTCATCTATTATTTCATCCTCCAACTTCCATTTAGGCTCTCAAGATCTCATATTTAAACATTACAATGATCCTTCTAGATCCAAAACCATGTGCCTAATTTTTTCTATGCTGAGTACAACCATACATATTGATGAACGATTTAGAAATCGATCCCTACATGATTTCTAAAAAAAATTCTTTTGAATAATCAAGCATATCTCTCATATATTTCCATTTTTTATAAAATGACCTCTTAAAGGGGTAAATCAACCTGTTATGCAAGTGGGTTTTTAGTCGTTTTATGAGATTCCTCACTATTTTCTTGGAAATCAAGTTGGACATTCACCTCGTGATTCGTGAATATTGGCCACAACATCAAATATGGAAAATGTAGTTTTAATTAGATAATAATTTCTATCAAATGATTCACTTTTTGAGACAATCACCCTAGCGGAAGGTAAACTGGCCTATTATGCAAGTGGGTTTTTAGCTGTTTTGTGAGATTCCTCACTGTTTGTGCAGAAATCAAGATGGAAGTTCGCCTCCTAAGAATTGACGAGAATTTTCAACTTTTCCTTTCCCAAGCATTGCGTCCTATGGAGATGAAGAATTCTAACTCAATGGATTGTTTTGACATATTTGGAAACTGAAGTTGAGTTGCATCTCTATAATGGACACTTGTAACAAAAAAAAATTAAATTAATAACTAATATTTATTAGAAAAGTAGCTAGAGAATCTTTAAATTTTAGTTAAGAAAACAAAATTAATAGAATCAAATCAAATTCCTACAACACCTTCTAAATAAACATAACTGCATACCAAACTGGACATTATATTTTTGGATTTGGGGATATTTTGCAAATTTGATTTAATTAAATCCATAAGAATTAATAATCTCTCAATTGTCAACAATTTTAAATCAACCAATTGAAATCACAACATTGACTCATAATAAAAATCTATTCTTTAAATTAAATCATAGATGATATGACTAAGAGTTTTATATTTCTAAGAGAAAGAATGGATATGGGGTATATTAAATATAGAGATTCCATTTTACTGAAAATAAAATTCAAACACCCAAGCTTAAAAATCTTGATAATAAGTGTGATTAAGAACAAGAATAAAATCCATGTAGTCACACCATATTTTAGAATCATATGTTAATTATTGAATGGTATAAAAATATTCCTCATAATTATGTTTCAAATCAAAGTGAAAGTGAGGAATTCACATTAAAACTACTTTCAATAATTAATCAAGTTGTTGTGGTATAATAATGTCTAGTGGAAACCAATGCAATCACCTAAATAACAAAATATTTACACAGTTATATTGAAACTTAAATAAGAAAGCGATAACAATAAAAGATAAAGGGAAAATACATAATAAAATCAAATGGGGCGCCCTTTAATTTTATAAAAATTTAAGGGGAGTTGTGGTTTTCCACAACAATTGGCGATAGGCTAGGAGAACTAGTTATATCTGTTCATAAAAAGATAAGAGAAATAAGGTTAGATCACATGAATAAGAAAATTTAACCATTTTGTAATATCAATGATAAATTCCTTATGACTAATTTAAAAGATATTTTCGTCACCCTCATGATTGTTAATAATGTAAACCTATCTATTGCCTTCAGAGAGGTCAGTGGCCTGAATTCTTGAAGAAAGAAGGGAGAAGAACTTTCCTTGAGAGAAGAAGTTGTGTTTTCCTCTGTAAAAACCCTATTTTGGAGGATTTCCGCGGGCTGCACCATAGCTAGGATGCTGAAATGCCTGATTTTCGTAGGCTGCACTATAGCTAGGGCACAAATTTTTCGTAGGATGCACTATAGCTAGGTCACGACAACCTTTGTACGTGGGAAAAATGGGCATTTTCTCGATGCTTCTAGAAGGATAAGCTTCTATGGTGAGGTGGCCTCCGAATGGTTTGGATCTTACTCGCTTTCATGATTTAGCGGGATCATCCTAATCTCCTCAGCTTATCCTCTTCAACTTATAAAAGGAGAGGAGCTCTCATGGAGAAAGTTAGTTGTTTTTGTCTTTGAGCTTGTTAGCTTGGTTAGATTGGCTTTGAGATTTTCTTTGTCAAGATAGATTGTGAGTAGCTATCATATCCATGGTCTCAAAATCCTTGGAGCAAGAAGTGTGTGTGAAGAAATGAATTATTGGAAGGAACCTTATGACATCAAGGCATCCGGTTGTAATCTCTCTTCCTATTATTTAATATAATATAGTGGCATGCTTCTTTCCCATAGAATTATCTTTATTTTATTGCATAATTCTTTGATCATATGCATAGGTTGTCATTGAATATACTTTACTGCTTTCACTTTGGTTGGTTTGTGTTTCACTGCAGGATCAGTATCACAAGAGCACTAGAGCGAAACAGGAACAACAAAGACATAAGGAAGCGACACTTAAAGGTATGTCTCTCATCTTTTGTTTGGTAGTAAATTCAATAGAGCCTAGGGAAAGTACCATGTCTTGTCATGTTTTGTTCTAGATCTAGGTGGATCTAGGGGGATTAGTCTATGTTCGCATCCATTGATTTACCCATTAACAAAATTGGTGACTCAACTGGGGAGCAATTGTTTTCCTAGTTTTCCTTTTTTTCTTGCTTTGATTGCCTGGTTTCTGTTTTCTGAGTCACTGACAGATCCAACTTGATTCTCTGACTGTTAAACTTTACTGGAAAACCTTCTCAATTTTTAATTTTTTCCATCTTTGTTTGATTTCCGCACCCTGCTTTGAGGGACAGTGCGACGACTTAGGATTTCCGCGTCCTACCTGTTTTGACCAGTGTGGAAATGCTACGACCTACCCATATCTGGCCCGTGAAAATCAGTGATTTCCGCACTGTGCTAGTCTTCCAGCCTACGAAAATTGTGAAATCCTTGATTTTTGATGGGTTCCCAGACCTTGGATTTGGTTTTGGGGTGAATTTTTGGGTTTGATTATGATTTGTTTATAGTCTACTTGATAGTTTTTGAGCTTCTTTTAACCATCTTTGCTTTGTTTTCTTTTGAAAGATTTGATCTCTTCTTTTGAGTGTCTTTCAGTTACAAAGCCTTGTTTTTCTTTAGAATTGTTTAGTGAAAAGAAAACTTCTTTTTTCTGAATAACTCGTGGTAAAAGATAAACTTTATTTGGGTTTTTTTTTTTTTTCGAAGTGATTTGCTTTTGCTTTTAGCTATATTTGAAACACAATCTTATTTCTTTCTTTGCATTAGATTGGGGGCATATTTGCATTTGAAGTAGTGAAATTGCATGATTCTTGTCATTTTTGGGTCTTAAATTCTGAAAATTTTTCTCATGTATTGGGGGGGCCATGAATCATGTATTGGTATACAGTACCTTTGTCTCATTTCTTGAAAATCTTGATATTGGTGAGTTTAGTAAATTTTGGGACATTGTGCATCTGGGAATGATAAATGTTTTCTCCTTCTCGTACCATAGCTTTCATCAAAATGAAAAGATTGCATCTTCATCTCTTTGCATAACTTTCGAGTCGGTCAAAACACCATATTGTCCATTCCATTTTCCTCTCGAGTAACAACAACCATAAAATAAAGTGCTTATAAAAATTGATCAGACATTTTTATATTTTCTGGTAGCAAACCTACATTAGATTAGTTGTAGGGCTTTGGAATAGGTGTGAAAGATAAATTTCCAAAGCTACAAACAAACATAGAATCTTGAGTTAGGGAGCGGTGAAATCCACTTATTACATTTTGTCTTGGGAAGCCCTTCTAACACAAGGGTCAATCACGAGGTCGCATTGAGACTGGTAGAGTTACTCACCCTTCTTTTTTGGTCTTGGTGTAGAGGTTGCACGTATTATGGGGGTTGCTTGAGAGGTATACCCACAATGATGAGTGGAAGCCTTTCAAGTTCATTTCAGGCTAGATACCCTGCCCTTGCACATGGATCGGACTATCGACTGTTTCCCCAGGCATCACTGTAGTGATTGGTAACTTTAGTGGCCTATCTCTTTAGGGTCTTTACACAAGGTGACTGTGGAGGGGCAAGTCTTCATGGTACCTGGAATCGATGTTGGCCAAAATCACTCGGGCTCCTTGGAGGGTATACCCACGTTTATGTGTGGGAGCTTGCACCAGGGTGTAAGTCTGTTAAACAGGTCGTCAACGTAACTTTTCCACCCGCTCTATCTCAACCCCTTCTTACTTTGTTCCCGCGACGTTGGATTTCATCACCAACTAGTGTGCTCATTGTGAGAAGGTTTTGTTTGTTTGCTTGATTCCTAGATTTTTTAGCATGTGCTGTTTGTTTTCCTTAGCAGAATCTAGGTTGGATTTGTTTTATGTGGTGTCAGTTCCCGAAATGACCAATGAAGGAACCCCTGATCTAGAGGAAACTTTTGTTTTTCCTTCTTATGGAAACATTGGTCCTCCTCACATCGCTACTTTGAGCTTTCTAGGTCTCGCTATTGGATTGCTGGTGTGGTTGTTTTCCACTCAGGTAATCCCAAATGCAGTAAGTGCTTTGGTCGTAAGCACTTCCCCCCAAGAACATCAACTTCATGTTGATCCTTCACCATCCTCACCTTCTTCACTTGCAAGGTCTTCTTCCATTTCATCTTCTTCGCTGAGTGAAATCTCTCAAGCTAGTAGCTCGAGGAAGAAGAAGAAGAAGAAAAGGAAGAATAAGAATAAGAAAAATCAACAAGAATCCAAACTTCCAACAACTGCGAGACATGTTGGAAAACAACCAGTTACTGTTGATTGTGCTATGAGTGTTGATGATGTCACAATCACCCAAACAATCCATAAGCCCAAGTACCCTTGCATGATTTGTAAGGGTAGCCATCTTTTCAAGGATTTCCCTAAACTATCCAAGGTTATGGAAGCATGGTCTACACACCCTCGCCAACCCATGTCGTTAGCCTTGGAACAACATGTTGATGACTTCCCGTCGACTAATCACGATATAGTTGGGAAGAATAAAAGTAGAGCCAAGTTCTCATGTATGTTATGCAAAGGGTGTCATCTAAATCATCTTTTCCCTCATACAAAAGAAGCCTCAAAATTCCTGGAAGACATGTCTGTTTCACAGCCTCAACTTCCAGCTTCTTATTGCAAGATTTCTCTCAACCTACCTGTAGTTGATGGAATGATCAATTCGGTTCCCCCATCGGTCAGTCTGGTTGATCAAGTGGTCAATCTGGTCACGTCCTTAGTTGAACTAGTAGACCAAGTGGTCGATCCGATCCCATCCTCGGTCGATCCCACTCTCCTGTTAGAGAGTGAAGCCCAAGTGGTCGATCCTCTTCCAAGCGTCGACCCCATTCTCTCCTTGGAGAATGCAACCCAAGTGGTCGATCCGATCTCGTCATCAGTTGATCCTACTCTCCTATTCAAGAGTAAACATGATACTGCCCATGTTTTTCTCATTGATACAGACTCTACCATGTTGGGGGGTATTCCTCATTCTCCCATGGAACCCCCTCCAAGTAATGCGGCCATTCATTTTTATTGGGGTGTGCTAACTGGACCTCGTCTTCCCTCTCACATTCCTTTCCAGATTATAGTGCAATTTTGTGGTCAGGATGTTCCTCAGACATTGATAGATGAAGGTGCATCCATTAGTATTTTGTCCTCTTTTGCTTGGCAATCTTTGGGTTGTCCTCAACTTGCCCCAGTTACGCAGAATCTGTTATCTTTTAACAGAAGAACCAATCAACCTTTAGGGACCCTTCCTCAGTTTCTTGTAACTTTGGGAGGAAAAACTATCTTTATTGATGTCATGGTAGTCCAAGACCCCTTGGATTTTGCTTTAATCCTTGGGCAGGATTATGTCTATCCCATTAAATCTATGGTGTCCACTCTTTTTTGTGTTGTATCTTTCCCTCACGATGGAAGAATTGTGACTATTGATCAACTTTCATTCATCAGTCTTGATTGGATTACCTCCCTAAGTGGTTCTTATATGCAGATGGTATCGCCCCCACCACATGTTAATTATGTGGCGTTGTCTCCCATGCCTTCAATTTCTGATGCAGATGAGCCTCTCACTGTAAGTTCACTCCCTTATGACTTAGATTCGATAGTTGACATGATGATCTCTTCGATAGGATTTTTATAGGTTGATCTCCTTGCCCCTGTCACGATCCTCAACATGGTGTCCTCCCAGAGTGTTGTTCTTCCATCAAGTGAAGATCTCTTGGAAGCCATGACCAAGTTTCGTCCCTTGACATGGTGTGCTTCCAGAGCACTGTCCTCTTGGAAGCCATGATCAAGAAGAGAGATTTGAGCATGGTTTTCTGATTTAAATCTCATTAAAAAATGAAACCGGCTTCGAGCATGATTTTTTGATTTCAAGCTCGTTAAAAAATGAAACCATCTTTGAGCATTGTTTTCTAATTTCAAGCTCTTTAAAAAATGAAACCAATCACGAGGATCATTTTTATTCTCTATAGCAACTTCATTAAAAAATGAAATAAAGGTTATGTGAATAGTTCCCGTTTCTCATGTCAAGCTCGTTAAAAAATGAAACAGTGATCTCGGGATTATACCTAGAGTCACGAGCATAGTTCTTCTCTTGTGTCAAGCTCATTAAAAAATGAAATAGTTGTTTCCCCTCTCTGTTTGAGTCAAGTCCTTCGTCTAGTATTTGAAGCTTCATTTCATTATCCTTTGCAGTTGGATGAAACAAAACTTGGGGGGAATTTTCTTCCAGCCTCTGGACTTCATGCTAAAGTTAAGCTGCTAGTTTCTTAAACTGGGGGCTAAGTACTTGACCATACCTTTGTTATGTGTTGGGAAGTTCAAGCATAGTTTTCTATGGTTCAAGCTTGTGTAAAAATGAAACCACCTACCTCAAGCATAGTTTCCTCTGGTTCAAGCTTGTGTAAAAATGAAACCACNGTTCAAGCTTTTGTAAAAATGAAACCAGGTCCGAGCATAGTTTTGTTTAGTTTTTAAGCTTGTGTAAAAAATAAAATCTATCCCAAGCACAATTTTGTTTTGTTTTAAAGCTTGCGTAAAAATTAAAACAATCCCGAGCTTAGTCTTTGTTCTTTCTCATGCTCGTCAATACATGAGAATAAGTTACCGAGCTTAGTCTTTGTTCTTTCTCGTGCTCATAAATACGTGAGAATGTAACCGAGTATACTTTTATCACTTTTTTGGACTCGTAAAGGTTATAGGAAAAAGGAACCCACTGAAGTTCCCTTTATGCTCTTTTCAGACTCTCTAAACATGAAAAGATTGCCAAGAGACCTTGTTCTTTTCACGCTCATAAAAGTATTTGAAGAAAACATTTGATGGGCGATAGTTTATCACTTTTTCGGTTTCATTAAAACTAATTTATGAAAAAGGAACTGATAGAGTTCTCTTTAAGTGTTTTTCAGACTCTGAAAATATGAAAACCCCCCAAGTTTTCTATCTTTGGACTCGTTAAACAAGCATCAAAAGACCCATATGGGACCGAACCACTCATTCTTAGGGTTCATTAAACATACTCCGAGGGACTCATCCGAAGGATGAGCTTACATCAACAAGCATATGTTATCCTCCTCAAGATTGCGTAAAAATAAAGAGGTATTCACCAGAAATGGTGGGGAAAAAATTGGGAAATAAATGTGTCTAAACCTGTATTCCATGGAAGAGTCACTTTTGAACATGACACCCTTTCACTCGCTTTGTGTCTAGGTTGGAAAATTTGCTTGTCTCTTGATCATACTCCTTTATAAGATTACAAATTGGTCTGTGATCCCTGTTGTTGAGTCAGTGTTTCCAAGACAATTGTTGTGTCATCAATATGTTCAAAGAGATGTTCAACCCAAAAATCATTCTATTGCATTGGCCATTTCTGTAGTCCTTAAGCCTTATATTGCATCGGCCATCCCTGAGTCAGTCCTGAATCACTTGTTACTCTGATCTACATCAAATCTTGTTACTTGTTTTGTGTCATTGATGGGGGATACATTAAGGCCCTCCTGTGATGAGTATTTTCCTGTCGACTTCAACTTATTATCCAGGAATTAGACTTAGAAACTAAATGGTACCTTGGAACTTTCATGCCTCAATGGCAAGTTTCCTCACTTTCGACAGTGGGTTTTCATTATTGACCCCTAATCAGGAGATTCCGCCGAGTGTTCGACCTCAGCTTATTAATTCGCATTCATTGGATTGTACTAGTGTACCTTGTGAGTCATTGACATTAATGGTGATTTTCATCACACTTGTTAACTGTATTCATTAATGACCATTAATCAAGTGGTTTCTACCATGTTCGACTTCAAAACATGTATTCACATTGTTAGATTCATACTATAGAGTGGTGGAGATGAAGGCCCTGAATATTTTCTCACAGATTCAGGTTGCGTTGGAGTATATTCAAGCTGTATTGTTGCATAGATCCACATTGTATGTCTTGTAGCTATGTTCAAATTTGAGTGTTTAACACATAGATCCACAGTGTATTTTTGGTGTTTATGTTCAGATTTGATTCATATTGGCATGGATCCACAGTGTATGTTTGGTGGCCATGACCTGTCTTACTTGACATGGATCTTTGCATGTTGACATTTATGATTTGAGTCATTTGTATTCTAAGTATGGGAATGCCTACCTCAATGATGATATATTATGGTACTGTATTTCCTTGTTTGTTGGTAGGTTTCCGACCGACTGTTCCTTGTTCCGTACACACACTCGACAAAGTATTTCAACTATTACTCTGTTCTAACTTCATACTTTGGGGGGCTCTCTGTTACACATTATTTTCGTCACCCTCATGATTCTTAATGATGTAAACCTATCTGTTTCCTTCAGAGAGGTCAGTGGCCTAAATTCCTGAAGAAAGAAGGGAGAAGAACTTTCCTTGAGAGAAGAAGTTGTGTTTTCCTCTGTGAAAACCCTATTTTGGAGGATTTCCACGGGCTGCACCATAGTTAGGGTGTGGAAATGCCTGATTTCTGTAGGTTGTACTATATCTAGGGTGCGAAGTTTCCACAAGTTACATTATAGCTAGGTCACAACGGCCTTCGTACGTGGGAAAAATGGGCATTTTCTCGATGCTTCTAGAAGGAGAAGCTTCTATGGTGAGGTGGCCTCCGAATGGTTTGGATCCTACTTGCTTTCATGATTTAGTGGGATCATCCTAACCTCCTCACCTTATCCTCTTCAAATTATAAAAGGAGAGGAGCTCTCATGGAGAAAGTTGGTTTTTTTTTGGCTTTGAGCTTGTTAGCTTGATTGGGTTGGAAATTCTTTGAGCTTGTTAGCTTGGTTAGATTGGCTTTGAGATTTTCTTTGTCAAGATAGATTGTGAGTAGCTATCAGATCCATGGTCTCGAAATCCTTGGAGCAAGAAGTGTGTGGGAAGAAATGAACTGTTGGAAGGAACCTTACGACATCAAGACATCCGGTTGTAATCTCTCTTCCTATTATTTAATATAATACAGTGGCATGCTTCTTTCCCATATAATTATCTTTATTTTATTGCATAATTCCTTGATCATATGCATAGGTTGTCATTGAATATACTTTACTGCTTTCACTTTGGTTGGTTTGTGTTTCACGGCAGGATCAGTATCAGAAGAGCACCAAAGAGAAACAAGAACAACAAAGACATAAGGAAGCGACACTTAAAGGTATGTCTCTTGTCTTTTGTTTGATAGTAAATTCGATGATTAGAGCCTAGGGAAAGCACCATGTCCTGTCATGTTTTGTTCTATATATAGGCGGATATAGGGGGATTAGTCTATGTCTGCATTCACCGATTTACTCGCTTACAGTCTCCATCACCGAAGTTTTTTCGGAAGTGGACATAAATCGATCTGAGGAGACTGACTCACTCTATCCGATACTTTGGGAAATAGGTTCACGTGTTTATCAAGCTAGGGTTTATATTGCTGAGAAGGGTAGTGGTATACAAAATCCTTTTGATTTGATGACATTGATGCTTTGCTCGTTATTATCATTGAAGAGGTATCAAATAGGTCGCACAAGTGGTGGCTATAGAGGGTTATATTGGAATCAACTATTCTAACTGTTTTTGCTGTGTTGAGCCTTACTCTCTTTACATTTTGGGAAACTAAGAAATGAATTGATTCCAGTTTACTCACATTCATCATTGTTTCGATGGAATGGTGATTCTCATTTAGATTGAAGTCCTCTTAATAATTTAAGGATATTTGGGTGTCCTATATACATTCATGTATCAAAGGAGAAAAGGACCAAGATAGAACCTTCAGGCAGAAAGAGTACATTTGTGGGGTACAATGAGTCTTCAAAGGCATATCGGATCTACATCCCTGGTTAGAGATAGATTGAGGTGAGAAAAGATGTTACCTTTGAGGAGGAGGTAGCCTTCATGGGATCTAGTGGATCTCACATGGAGATTGATAGTGAGATTCAAGAAGAGATGGTTCCTTATCTCCCTCACCCTCCAGTAGTTCAAAGGGAGACAATTGAGGCTATTGATCCAATTGATCTCGTTGATCCTGTAGCTCCAGTTGATGTTCCTAGAGATATTGTAGTAGGTTGGAAGAGACCTACATGGGCTCGTCAGACTCTGTAGGAGGAAAAAAGACATGCAACTCCTTGTGGTACCTTCCGACAGAGCAATAGACCTCAGAGATATTTGTGCTATGTTGAAGCTATGAGATGCATCATTGATTTTGAGGCTTCATGTTATGAGGAGGTATCTAGTCAGCTAGTATGGAAAGATTCCATGATGGAGGAGTATCAGTCCATCATGAAGAATGATGTGTGGGATATTGTTATGAGAGCCGAGGGAAAGTCTGTAGTGACTTCCAAGTGGATATATATGATCAAAAACAAAAATAATGGGAGCATCGAGAAGCAAAAAGAGAGAATTGTTGCTAGAGGATTTTCTCAGGCGGAGGGAATAGATTATGAGGAGACATTTTCTCTTTTTGCTCGATACACTTCTATCCGGATGATTATTTCCCTTGCAACATCCATGGGCTAGATACTACATCAGATGGATGTGAAGACAAACTTTTTCAATGGATATATTGAGGAATAGGCATACATCGAGAAGTCAGATGGTTTCGTGATACATGAGAAGTAGTCTCATGTCTATAGGTTGAATAAGGCCTTGTATGGACTCAAGAAGGCACCTTGAGCTTGGTATGTGGAGATTGATGGACACCTGATGATTTTTGGGCTTCAAAAAAAGTGTTGTCGATCCTAGCCTATACTACAATACTGTTAATGGTGTGTCCTTGATTTTGGTCCTCTACATTGATGATTTATTCTTCGCCGATATAGAGAGCCTCATTGTTGAATGCAAGTATGTGTTGGCCTCTAAGTTTGAGATGAAGGAACTTGGTATGATGAACTACTTCTTGGGACTAGAGGCGTGGAAGAGAACTGATGAGATCTTCCTGAGTCAGGGGAAGTACACAGTTGTGATATTGAAGAATTTTGGGATGTTGAACTTGAAGCCCGTGGCTACACCAATGGTGACGAATTTGAAGAAATAAGTGTGTCTTTTTCTGATTCTGACGAAATTGATTTGAATCTGTACAAACAACTGATTGGATCATTGATGTATATGGTTAACACAAGACCAAATATTTTCTATGAAGTGAGTGCGCTTAGCCAGTTTATGAGTCAGTTGAGATAGAAACACTAGATTGTTGTGAAGCATGTGTTGAGATACCTGCAAGGCACAGTTGGACATGGTCTGATATATACTTCCAATATTGATATGATATGGCAAGAATATATTGACTCTTATTGGGAAGGGAGCATAGTGGATAGAAAGAGAACCTTCAGGTGTTTCTTCACTTTGGGATCTTCCATGGTTTCCTGGTGTAGCAGGAAACATAATGATGTCGATTTGAGAACAACACAAGCATAGTACATTGCATTAAGTATGTCAGTCCGTGAAGTAGTGTGGCACAATATCCTTGCAAATTTATCTGAACATGTGATGGATTCCACCATTATTCATTATGGTAACCAAAGTTTTGTGAAGATCTCAAAGAATCTACTATTTCATGACAAATCGAACCACATTGAGATCAAGTACCATTACATCCGAGACATGGTGTAGAGGAAGGAAGTACTGATGTTGTACCTTCCTACAAATGAATAGGTTGTTGATGTTCTTACCAAAGTTCAAGTACTTCCGTGACACATTTGGTGTGGCAGAGAATGCATCCCTCGTTGAGAGGGAGTGTTGATGTTTGCAGCTTCTCGAGACATTCTCCAGATCATACTCCTCTGTGATTGAGTTGAGTTGATCTGTGATGACACTTATCCGAGAAGGGATAAGTGTGTTTGGTCTTATAGCCCAACGTCTCATGTGGAGAGCACATGAGGACATGTCAAGGGAGTTGACCCTTGATGTCACACACTATGTGAGTTGACCCTAGTGTTTCTAGAGGGTGTAGCCTCTAGAAGTCCACATGGGAGTGCCATGTGTGACAAACACTCTCTAGATCGTACTCCTTTATGAATTGAGTTGAGTTGATCTATGAGGACACTTATTTGAGAAGGGATAAGTGCATTTGGGCTTATAGCTCGACATCCCATGTGGAGAGAACTTGAGAACATGTCAAGGGAGTTGACCCTCGACGTCACACACTATGGGAGTTGACCCTAGTGTTTCTAGAGGGTGTAGCCTCTAGAAGTCCACATGGGAGTGCCATGTGTGACAAATAGTTTTCTACTATGGTGGTTGTGTACCACTGGCGGAGACTGCGTGTCTCTAGACAATAGTTGTGTACTACTATGGAAATATACCTCCCTAGCTAAGAGGGAGTGTTGTTTGAGCATCAGGAAAAACCTCTCCTAGATTGTGTTGCAGACCAAGGGAGATAGGATATAGGATACATTTATCATAAAGGTGCACTTGTGGTAAATGGGCCCATACGTACTCCTTCCTTGATCATGACAAGGAATACTATGGAATCAAGGTTCTTGAAGTGCTTTCCACGTATCCGTTAGCACCAGGCTAACATTCACTCACAAGTGTGTACTTGTGGTTAAATATACTGGTGTGGTATTTGTCCTAGTCATGGCGATTTGAAAAGGAATGATAAAGACTCAAGATGCTATATGCTATTACATGCAGACCTAGAGTGAGCCTCATCTCAGAGAGAGTTAATTGGCTCAAAAGGGAGAGTTGCATAAGGAATTTCTCCTCGATTCAGGTGGGAGGGAGACGTCTCCCAATACTAACATACAAGTGTCATGAGTCTAGGGTGAAGTTTGTATACTTCAGAGACAAGCTTGGCGTGATGCATAATGTCTCCCTCGTTGAGAGGGAGTGTTGATGTTTGGAAAAAATTGGTAAGACATTCTCTTAGAATAATAATTAATAATATAATTATTGATTATTAAATATCATATATAATAAGTAAATGATAATAATAAATAGTTACTTATTATTCAAGGGATGCATCATTTCATGGATGGTCACCATATGTTCCCTATATATGGAACACTCATCATTTTAATAATATATCGAATATATATCATATGAAGAAAAAAAACAATGCATACACATTATGAATATATTAAAGAGTTAATAAGAAACTACAAATACACATACTCATATTGAATAATTCAATTTTCCAAATTCAGATCAATCATGAAAGATAGCTTATCAATGATTTTAAATAAACACAACCTTGCATAACCGACAATAGTGCATAGTATACAAACTCATACTCATAAAGAATGAAAATTTTCAGATGGAAAGTCTTTTATTAAACTCAAAACATGATAATAGTATTAAATTCTAAATAAAAACAAAAGACTTGAGAGTCTTCTATCAATTTACAAAACTTGACAATAGTGAACTAGTTCTATAACTGATTTCAAACTCAAAATACAAAATATTTAAAGAAAGAGATTGTGATAGCACAAGTCTCTCCTTTCCCAAGACCAACCTTCTCCATCTATTATTTCATCCTCCAACCTCCATTTAGGCTCTTAAGATATGATATTTAAACATTACAATGATCCTTCTAGATCCAAAATCATGTGCCTAATTTTGTCTATGCTGAGTGCAACCATACAAATTGATGAAAAATTTAGAAACCGACCACTACATGATTTATGAGAAAATGTTTTTTGAATAATCAAGCATATCTCTCATATATTTCCATTTTTGGGGAAACAACTTATGAGAGAGGTAAATCGGTCTATTATGCAAGTCAGTTTTTGGTTGTTTTACTAGATTCCTCACTATTTGCTCAAAAATAAATCTAGAAGTTGATGGTCATAATTGACCATGATAAACAGTTGAGAAATCACCCGGTTAGGGCCCCAATCAGACCCTTTTCCACTTGGGATGGTGATTTAGACTGGTTATATTGGGTCCAACTTCTCATCTAAAGGTTTTTCTACAATGAATGGAGACTTTCCTTGAAGCTCTACTAAATCCTAATTACAGAAAATAAAAAGATTGATCTATCTCTATTCTAAGCCTAAACTATCCTAACCGAGATATAGAAGTAATTCATGATGTCTCAGTTAGGAGCAAGAATAATAACGAAAACTTGAGCATGAGATAAAAGTAATCTATTAAGCTATAGAGGTAGTTCATATAATCTAATAACGATTAAAACAAATAAACATCAATATTAACTCAATAAACATTGTTCCTTTGAAATCAATCCTTTGGCATCAATGACAACATGATCCAACAATCTCTCCCTTTGGCATTGATGACAATACCAAGATTGATGTCAACACCAATCATTAATGGCAACATGTAGACAAGGCATTGATCTACATCAATAGGCATCTCAATCACATCAATGAGACTATCTCTCCCCCTTTGACATCAATGACAAAGGGTCATTCTCCCCTTGGGGCTACTCCCCCTGCTTGAACTCTCCTTGGGGATGCTCCCCCTTTCTGAATTCTTTTGATCTTCCTCTGAATAATCCATCCCTTTTTGAATAAGGGATATCACTCTGATGTAATGCTGAAGATATATAGCTCATGCTCCCCCTGTGACCATTACTCCCCCTGAAACTATGCCTCTGTGCTCTTTCTCCAAGTATAGGTCTCTTTGTCAAGTATTTATCTTTGCATCTAATAAATCTCTCCTCTTGGAATCATGTGAATAATAATGAATCCCCCTATGGGTATGTCTCCCCCTATCTTCTTTGCAATATGAACAATATGTTACCACTGCAATATGCTTCTGCTATAAATGCTACTGCTCAACCAGAACATAGATCAACTTCTCTTTTTATGATG
Organism: Picea mariana; assembly: GCA_032191745.1. Classification (NCBI taxonomy): domain Eukaryota; kingdom Viridiplantae; phylum Streptophyta; class Pinopsida; order Pinales; family Pinaceae; genus Picea; species Picea mariana. The sequence goes on from JASDQU011028315.1 coordinate 22,153, forward strand.
ATACTTGGACCTATCCATTCATTAAACTCATGTCATACCATACATTATGAAGCAAAATATATGTCAACAATGAAGTATATTGGTGTAGTGATTGATGGATCATGTATTGACCTTGATGTCAATGGATTGATGTTAAGAGGAGTCATAGTCATATGCATAGATGAATATGGATCAATGAGTTGTCATTAATATATGATGCGTAGTTGGATTGATGTGAAGATGATTCATTATTGTCTTGTCATGGTTGTACAAATGGATGAACTCCAAAGTGGTCCCCTTATGGTTAAAGACTTCACGGGAAGACGCTTTGTGGTGAACTCCAAAATGGTTATTGTCTTGTCATGGTTGTACAGATGGATGAACTGCAAAGTGGTCCCTTTATGGTGAAAGCCCTCACGGGAAAATGCTTTGTGGTGAACTCCAAAGTGGTCCCGTTATGATGAAATCCCTCACGGGAAAACACTTTGCGGTTGAGTTATCCTAGAAGTATGGTTAGAGAACCCATGATTAATTATGGAATAATGAGATGAAGATCAGTGAATTGTTTAGTGAAACTATCCTAGATGGATAATGCTTGTCAATCCATTTCTGATGGTATGTGGAATGTCACATAACTCCTCACAGTTTGAGAGTTATGTCCTTACGAAGTTGAATGACCCTCATATGTTGGCTTGAAGCCCCAAAAGGTCAAAGAAGTCAAAGTGCTTGCAAAGAAGAAATTATTTAAATAATAAAGTGAAGTGACAAAGTCAAAGAGGATTATTTAAAGTGAAGTGACAAAGTCAAGGAGGATTATTTAAATGATAAAGTGAAGTGACAAAGTAAAAAAGGATTATTTAAATAATAAAATGAAGTGACAAAATTAAAGAGGATTATTTAAATAATAAAGTGAAGTGACAAAGTCAAGGAGGATTACTTAAATAATAAAGTGAAGTGACAAAGTCAAAAAGGATTATTTAAATAATAAAGTGAAGTGACAAAATCAAAGAGGATTATTTAAATAATAAAGTGAAGTGACAAAGTCAAGGAGGATTATTTAAATAATAAAGTAAATGGAGAAATTTCT
>JASDQU011028315.1:23318-54814 GCA_032191745.1 Picea mariana
TACCCCTTAATTGGGGCATATTACATTAGTAATGTTATTTTATTTATGTCGGCTTTATTCCATTAGTTGTAATTATACCTCCTAGTATCCTATATATACCAAGGAGACATTTTCATTTGGAATCATCTTGTACTTGAACATTTATGTGGGGTAAAAGGAGGTTGCCCCCTCGAATTATATGAAATGATCTCTTTTTCAAGGCGTTGAGTACTTATTCTGAAGTTTTTCTATGCTATATTGATATTTGTTTCTTAACAAATACCATCCTTCTCTAATGGAAATTCCACCCTTTTCCATTTGCCCCTGCACCTTGATTTTGTTGCGCACTTTGATAATAGAGGCATCTTTCTTTCTTGTGTTATTTTAGATAAGACTTTCTAGATCATTTATAACAATTCCTTCTTCCTAAATTCCCATGATTTCTCATAGAGATGATTGATCCATCCCTAAGTCACACATCATATCATGATATCCTTTCTCCTTCTCTTGCAACAAGATTTGTTTCCCTTACTATATTTCTATCTTCAAGGTTATGGATTCCTCCTTTATTCTTGTGCATGAAATGACATTATTTACTTGTTGGGTTCATACCCTATCTGAAAATATCTATTGAACTTCCTTTGCAAGCCATTCAATATTTATAACATTTGAATACTAATATTCCTTTGCTTTTATTTAGACCCTTGAAAACCTTGCAACACCTTCCCTGCACTTTCATTTGCAGTTCTTTGATGCTTCAATCATCTGCACAAGATTGACCCCTTCCCTGTGCAATGGACCTTGGGATTAAGTTAGAACAAACCCACACAATTCTCAGTTTCAAAATATTATTCTCTTCTAGAAATAATTTTCACACCACACTCTATGAAGAGTGATCTTTTTCTTAATGACAATGCCCTGTTAGTAAGATTAGCCTCTCTTTTGTTAAGACATTTCTCTTCAAGTGTGACTCTAGGATTATGCATAGGTACCATCCTAAGCATATGTATTCTTCATTACAAAAAAATTACCTTTGGAACTCACCTCTATCATTCATAAGGTTTTTTTTCCAAACTTTGACACCATTTATAAAAATATTCACATCAAATAATTACATGGTTCATGGAATTCAATTCCACTTTTCATTACTTTCCCTATAGGTTTTTATTACCTCAACTGACTTCTCACAGCGACATGATCTTTCCTATCTCTTCTTCCATTTGACTCTGTCTCAACATTCCCCATGATGACATGCAGACCTTTGATCCCTTCCTCATGGATGTAAGATCCTTGAGCATATTCCATGACTCCAGTCATCATATAAGAACTAAAGTTTCTTTCTGTACCTCTAATTCTGTAAGAAATTTGTTAGAAATATCCATAGCATAAAACATTTCATCATATTGAATACATGTCATTTCTTCATCAATTTATGAAGGACACATTGAACCAATTCAAATTTTGATTTACTTGATTCATTCCTCCCTGAAAAAAATTCCCAACGATTGTACTCATGCCTCAATTTGAATTCTGAGTGAAAGGTTACAACAACTACATGTTGCAATTCTACTCATTTTTTTTTACTGCTACATAAATATATTTATTATTTTCTGAGAAATTTATTTGTCCAATAAAAATACTAGGTTGACATATGTCTTTAAATCCTCAATACCTTTCCAACGACTATTGTTTTTCTCAAATATGAGCTCTGAGCTGAAATTTATGATCCAGAGAAGTTTAGGTTTTTTTACTCAATTTGCTCATGTATGCTACATGTGTCTTATTTCTCTTCCTACACATTTCCAGGTACCTGTAACCAAAATATGACTCCACCGCTAGCTTCTATGCGTCATAATATTTCCATTGATTACACCTATGACCCAAATGAACTTCTAAGCATAGATACATGCCCTCTCAAAGTAATATTGGTGCCAAAATTTTACACTCATTGTTTTGGCTGTAACTTTCTCATACGAGCTCCATTTTGCAAATCGTTTAGCTCGTTGGATAAATCTCTTATTGAGTTATAGAGACAGAGTGTACCTTGGTACACTCTATTTTCATGGGTTTTCACTTGCTAAAAATGTCTCTTGGGGCCTATGTTGGCCCTCGACCAAGTTTTGAAGAAACATTGGTTGGGTTTGACCACTTTTGGACTTCAACAGTCTAGTCGAAGATGGAGTGCCCAGGTGAAGCTGAGATAACAAGATCTCACTTATTTTGTGGACCCAACAAGGGGTTCACTAGGGTTTTTGTATTAGGGTTTTGGGATGTCGTCCCATGGGTTTACCCATGATTAAGCCTTTTTGTAAGGGATGTAAAAGTATAAATAGGAAGGAATGTGATGTAGCAGTAGAGAAGTGTGCTTAGTGCAAGTAATGTAGTCATGGGATAAGTGCAAGAGACAAGTGATGTGTATGTAGATAAGTGTAAGTGGCTATGATTTTATTTGTGCAATAGACTGTATATGTAATGCTCTATGCAATTTGGCTCTGTGCCTTGATCTGATTTTGGGAAGGTGGATCTGGTTCTTAGTGCGCAGATCACTTGTCCAGTGTGAAGATTGGATCTGTGGCTTAGTGCACGTGAGAAGATGAATGTAAGAGATTGAAGTAGTATAATAGAAGAAGAAGCAGTTGGTGGACGTAGCCCCACAATGTAGTGAACCACGCAAATATTGTGTTGATGAGTTTCTTTGTGCTATGATGTTCATGCTTTGAATCTATTTAGTGCATTGGATGTTATGAATGTTAGATAGATCTATGGATGCTTAGTGCTTTATTGGTGAATGCTAGATCTGGCTAACGCAAAGCATATATCGTCGATCTTACCGGATTATATTCTGCCTTTGGCTGGCGCATCAACCGTGATAACATTCCACGGGACTTCGAGTTCACATTGATCATCACATATCCTGAAGGGGATACGTGTAGTTGGAAGTCAGTTGGGTCAGATCCCATCCTTAAATAACAATGATTTCAACCTCAGAGACAGAAAGAATTATGCGATGATCGCACCACATAGATACATGATGAAAACGACTGGGAAGAAGGCTCACATAGTCTCCCAGCCTTGGATAAAGGAGCTCACATAGTCCACGATATTGAACATCACGAAGATACCTCATTTTGGCTGAAACCAGGAGGTCTTGTGTTAAACTCCTCTTGTCATGCTATCATGGAGGATACCTGTGGCTCGACAGACACATTACTGTGGATCTGACGTTGATCCACTTGATCACAAGAATGAGCATGTAGGGACATGACCCTCAACAGTTCTACCCAAGGAAGGATTCAGACAGCTCCCTAGAACAACACATTAAGGAGGCCTACGACGAAGTTGAGAAGGGGAAGAGAGGCTACAAGGTAGATTCTATCTAGGATGGTGCAGTGCGCCTATCTTGCCAACTTATAGTTGGCAAGCTCGTTAGAAAGAACCGCTCCACATAGGTCATCGGGTTCGTGGTGGACCTCGCAGGGAAATGCGTGGAGGGGATGCAAATGAATTGGGTGAGATACCTCACCAACGAGCTCGAGAAAGACTATTGTGAAGTGCAGGATCAAGGGTATGAGTTCCATTTTAGTTGGTTGCCGGTGTTGATCGCATTTTTCTCTTGGAAAATGACAGATGGGGCTACCTCCATGGATATTGAACCGTCAGAGATGTTAGCCACGAGGCTCTCCACCTTATGGTACACGAATGACATGTCCAAGTAGTGGTAGTCGAATGCAGGATTCAACGCCTACTATCAACAACTGAAGGTTTCCATTGAATAGTTCCCTTGCATGACACCATGAACCTTGCACCAATAAAGACCATTAGCTAAGTTCCACGCAGATCGACATTATATATATATCACTGCATGCAAGGATGAGAGAAAGGAGGAATTGAAGTCTTGTTACAAGATGACCGACGAAGACATGGAGGAGATCACAAAGGAGTAGCTGATAGAGATCCTTGTACTGGTTGATGATGCATAACTCTCCAATCATGATATCATAGGAAGCCTCTTGGTCACTCGGGTCGAGCACGTTGGACAGACAAGTGCGAAGAAGAAGAAGAAAAAGGAGGAAGTCCAGGATGTCCAAACTGATGAGGAAGATAGCGCCTCAGAAGAAAGTGGACCTGGTTCACCCGTAGGAGGAGGAGGAGACGAAGTAAATCAAGAAGAAGGAGAAAAACAAGGAGAAGGAGAAGCTACACCGCCGAAGGATCCCCCTACCGAGACAGAAGCATCGAAGAAGAGGAAGGTTTCTCTGCAGAAACCCTTGGCCAGAAAGAAAACCCATGCCAGTAAGCTCTAGATGGAGGCCACACTCATGGAAGATGACATCAGCCTAGTCCATGGAGAAATGGAGGATGCATTTGAATACCTCTTTCAGANCTGGTGCGAAGAAGGAAGAGCTTTATGCAAAATTTGAGAAGGAGCTGAAGGAAATACAATGAGCCATTCAATTGATTCATGTAGTGCCTACTGCACCTTCATCATCAGAAGCCGTAGCGTTGGGGGATGAGCCAACCCAACTTTGAAGACTGGAAGATGCAATAGAGGCTCAGCTCCAGAAAGTTCAAGAAGAAAAGGAACATGCTACAAAATCCCTGAAGAAAGAGAAAGAAGAGATCTTGGAGAAACTACGAGTTGGACGGTACCATGTGACCGCTTATGAAAATGAGAAGGATGATTTCTTGGCAATGCTCGAGGGAGACAAGGTGAAGATACTAAGGGAAAAGGAATAGCTTCTCGCAGAGCAAATTACATTCAAAGAAGTGGTGAGAAAATCACTTCACTCCGTGTCAGGCTCGACACAAGAGAAACATGAGGCAGTCAAAGTACAATTGATGAAGCTCACTGAGGCAATCCAACAACTTCAAGCAAGGGTAATGGAGTTGGAGATCCAAGCAGTACCAAGCACTCCATAGGAAGTGTGTGACCAAAGGAAAGAAGCCTCTAAGAGCGCAGTAGGAGGGATAAAGGCCCTCACCTTAGAATGCAAGCACTTAAGTAGTAGAAGTGCACAAAATTATGAATGCCTCACAAAATATCTAGAGCTTAGGAAGTTGGAAGCACAGCTACAGGAGGCGCAGTAGCAGGCACTGAAAGTTCAAGCATAGATGAAGTCACTCACCGCGGTTGAGAGAATGAAGAGATCACAATAACAACGTGTGGCACAACAATAGATTATTTCCATCCATGGCAGAGTCATGGAGGTCACATAGAGGCTCCAATTGGTGCAGGACGAAGGCTGCACAGTGTTTGAAGAGATCGAAGGACAAGGCTCGTAGTTGGACCAAGTGGTTGCGACAGTGGAACAATGCCTAGAAGGGCATGTTAACGAAAAAGTACTCCAGGAGCTCGCTAAGCAGGAGGCTTAGGTGAAGCAGTAGGTTGAGGTAGCTCGAGGCCTTCGAGGTAGTGTTGCTCAGATCTGAGTGACTCGGGACGAGTCACAGGTGAGTGTTGGGGGATTGTTGGCCCTCAACCATGTTTTGAGGAAACATTGGTTAGGTTTGACCACATTTGGACTTCAATAGGTTGGTCAAAGATGGAGCACCCAGACAAAGATGAGATCACAGGATCTCACTTATTTTGTGGGCCCAACAAGGGGTTCACTAGGGTTTTTGTATTAGGGTTTTGGGATGTCGGCCCATGGGTTTACCCATGATTAGGCATTTTTGTAAGGGATGTAAAAGTATAAATAGGAAAGAATGTAATGTAGAAGTAGTGAAGTGTGCTTAGTGAAAGCAATGTAGTGATGGGCTAAGTGCAAGAGACAAGTGATGTGTATGTAGCTAAGTGCAAGTGACTCTGAGTTGCTTCGTGTAACAAACTGTATATGTAATGCTCTGTGCGAGTTGGCTCTGTGCCTTGATCTAATTTTGGGAAGGTGGATCTGGTGCTTAATGTGCAGATTACATGGCCAATGTGAATCTTGGCTCTGGGGCTTATTTCACAAAAGCAGATGAATGTAAGAGATCGAAGAAGAATAATAGAAGAAGAAGAAGTAGTTGGTGGACGTAGCCCCACACTGGGGTGAACCACGTAAATCTTGTGTTGATAAATTTCTTTGTGTGATGATGTTCATGCTTTGAATCTATTTGGTGCATTGAATGTTATGAATTTTAGATAGATCTATGGATTCTTAGTTCTTTATTGGTGAATGCTAGATCTGATTCAGTGCTATGTGCTAGATGGTTAGAGTGCTTAATCTTTAGTATTACTGCATCGACCTGTACTTAGGGTTTGATATGCGATGTGAATAAGGATAATATATTAATGAATTTTGTTCCTAAGTACTCTGTGAAGTTTTGTAATCACAAATATGCATCCCATCTTCATTACATACACCTGAGTCCTATAACCCCCCCTGCTTCTACCTCGGGTGAGACTTATCCTACTTCGTAGGTGTTGCTAAAAGGGCCGGTAGTTAGGATTTTATTGGCACGTTGTCAAAGGTTGAGCCCTAGGTCTTCCCCTGTGCCAACATCCTAAAAAAATTCCCGCAAGTTAATGACCTTAAAAAATATGAAAAATTTCATAAATTTTCACACAAAATTCATTGTTTTACTATTATAACAGTTTTTTAAATTTCAATAGTTAATATAAAATCACGATACAAAACAACTGTTGATATGACCTTGTCAGCCATCGACAACAGAAATCATCCTTTGGGCTCATACATCATTTTTCCAAAGTTACCTATCTGACCGTCAGTCATCAGTCCATTTCCTCGACACCCAATTTTCAAACAACTCTTAAATCGATCGTTGGAGATATTTGTTGGAGAATGAAAAAATCTCAGTTGAATCTGTCGATGCTCAAACACCGACCCATCATTGATTGGAGATCCCTGATTACTATTGAACACTTTCTTAAATCAACTGATTTGACCATCAACCACTTATGTCGACTGACGTGGAAACTGTTGACGTGGCATGACACATGGATGATGATGTGGCATAACACATCATCCTGAGGTGTCAACTTGGGTGATGTGTCATGATTCATGGATGATGATGTCATCATACTCCTCCCCCCATCGGCCATCAACCAATTCTCTTGGACATCCTGGACACCTCGCCGACTTTGGTCGACGCTAAAACTTAAGCACATCACCCGTTGATGACTTCTCTTGCTTGATTTGAAATACTTCACCAAATTCAGCCTACCTTGATCATCTGCCCATCGACCATCGACCAATTTTATTAGCGATTGAAAATACTTCTCCAGATTTGATCGATTCCCAACCGTCGACCATTAATGGTCAAAGATGTCTTATGGTCGAACCAAAATATTCACTATTTCGGTCGATCCGTCCATCGGTCATTAGTGACTTCTCTTCGTGAAATTTAGCACTTAGAAAAATTTCAATTTTTCTTTGATTGATATGGACCATTGATTTGCTCCATTTCACAACCCCCGATTTAATCCTGGTCTTTGATCCCATCAATTGGTCGAATCCTTATAAATTTTTAAAATTTATCAGAGTGAATCTCGATCGCCAATCACGAGATCAAACACGATCTGAGCCGTCAATTTCTACAAACTTCCTGTAACTCTACAAGTGGTCATTAAAGCTCAAATTTTGAATATTCCAGGTCAAATTTTGATCTGCAACTTCACCGCTCTACTCCATTAACCATATAAAACCATCCGAAGTCATTAAAACTCAGATTTCACTCACGAAATTGGGGATTTCTCTCTAAAATCTACATTTTCCCTCCAAATCGGTCACAAAATAAATATGCAACAAAATGTTTCACCAATTCACTTTGATTCGATATCATATGAGCCCGATGTTTGAACTAGAAGTTTTGATACCATAATGTAACATACCCAACGCCCCGCTGAGAAACATTACGTGCAGAAACTCATTAAAACTATTAATATTTACTCCTAATTAAATTCTTGTAGCTTACTAGCCGTAGATCACACACATATTTGACCGTTAGATGGATACCAGAGTTTTAGATGCATCTAGCAACATATATTAAACATGAATGCAATTTTTAAAACAAACAATAAACACACAACATTCATATAAACAATTTACACAACAGAATTAACATAAGAGCAAGACAAAATCACTTATCTTCTAATGATTAACCAACTCGCTGCAAACAAAGGATGAACCTATCATCCATAGGAAATACTGATAAATTTATCTCATCAAAAATCCACCCCCAATATGAGGCTATGAGTCCACAAGGAGATCCAACCTACTAGCTATCCACTCTCCACACAGAGCAACCCCAAACCCATATTCTAGTCGCACAACAGTTTCAAACCTCTAGCTCTCTCTATTTTTCCACAACCTGCACTACTCAAGGAATGTACCCCCTTCACTACTCATAGTCCCTCACGATGTACCATTTGTTTATCAGGGCCAATAGTGCATTTGGTTGGCCATGAATCACTTAGTTGAGAACTCTAGGAACTCTTAGTTGTTTCATATTTTCTCACAACAACCTTCATAAAGCTATGATATATTTCCTCATTAGGAAATCACACCATATCCTTACAACTCAATTTACCCACACACAAGCCCTCTATATCAGCATAAAAACACATCCAAACAATGGTTGTGTTGAAGTATACCATGAATGGTCCTCTCCCTCTCCCTCTTCTCATTCTTTGCTACCTAAAATCTGCATGTAAACAAATTGTCCCTATTTTGCATACAAATTACCTCTTCTTCCTTGCTTGCTTGAATCAGTCTCTTCTCAAGGGTGATTGTACCTTATCCCATTCTCTCCAATAACTATGGGATGTGACCACTCACACCCACCCTCTTACTTGATTGTATTGATTGGCCTCTCATACACTCAATCAACAAATAAATGTTTATACACAAAGATAATAATTTCAGGAACGTAGGTTACATTAATATCAATGAATAATTCCCCTTGGACCCCTCTCTCTTGTGGAATCATATCTCCCCATATTTCTTCATCTTGTTTGTATCATGGCCAACGATTATTAATTTTATTAATTATTTCAATGTTCATAATATCTAAATTGACCCCTGACCACATTAAATCAATATGAATCTTCGCCCCAACGCTCGCGCCAACGCATTGGCTCACCAACCTAATTCACATCTATACAATTACATTATAATTCATGTGGATTAGAACTAGGGATGTTCCCCCTTATTTTTTCATTTTCCTCAATGCACAACACCCTACATGTGTAATTTTATTTTACAATTTCGGCCTACCTCCCCTTTATTTTTGAATTGTTCTCAGTGCACAACACCCTACAGGTGTAATTTCATTTTACAATTTCGGCTCCCCGACCAATAATCAACATATAGTCTCTCTTGTCTGAAATCACACATTAATTCCAACCTAAAAAAAGTACATAAACACTCTCGCCCCAATATCATAGATACATAGGCACATTTGGCCCGCAAAATCACAAATAAAAAGGCACCATGACCTGAAACATATACATAAGCCAATGGAATTATCCTACAATTATCATGCTCTCTTCCCATTGACCTACCCAACCCAAGGAATGACGTCCCATTCGTTTATCAAGGTTGACCCAAGGAATGTGCCTCCTTTACTGTTGTGAGTCCCTTGGGCTGCACCTTTCCTTTATCAAGGTCTCTATGGCACAGGTAACTAGGAATATCACTCCTTGGAACTCAAGGGACTCACTTCTAGGAAGAATATTAGTAAAATAACCAACAACAACCTTGTTTTTGCAATGTGACTTACACAAGAGTGCACTCTTTAGGCCCGGCAACATGATTCTTCGACAGTGAAAATCATACTAGAGTTCACTCTTCATGCCTCAAAACCTGGTTCTTTGATAGTGCAACTAATACTAGAGTTCACTCCTCGGGCTTGGAAACCTCATTCTTCAATAGGGCAACTCACACTAGAGTTCACTCTTCATGCTTGAAAAACTGGTTTTTCTACATTGCAACTCACACTAGAGTTCACTCTTCATGCCTGACAACATGGTCCTTCGACAATGCAACTCACCCTCTAGGCTCAAACATCCATTTCATTGTTATTCCTCACGCGATCCATGATTTTCCAAGGTGTTCTCATGTAGAAAAATGCCAACTTGCTGCTAGGATTCCACTAGCAATATATAACCCGTGGAAATCATCCCATCTTCATTACATGCATACAATTAATATGAGACATCATCATATAATTATGAAATTTCAAATTTGTTTTCACAAGATTTTTTTTTTTCTCAAACATGAGTTGTTTTGCTCACAATTGTTTGGCTCTTGTAGTAGCATCTCTGCCATATCCAAGACCATTTCCCCTACAATTTTCTCAATTCCATGCGGCCAAACAAATTGTTGGTATATCATAACAATTTTCAATTATTAATTTCTCAAATAAGTTTATATAGGAAAGTAAAAATTCTCAGGCATGAGATTTATGTTCATTATGTTTGGTTCTTATAGCTGTAGATATCCAAGACCATTCTTCCTACAATTTCCTCCACTTTATTTGCATCCAAACAAGATTGTTAGCACTCGTGCATATTTTTAGCAGTTCATGAAATGATATCATAATTGTATCTACCCAACAATTCAATCATTTCCAACCATTATTCACATTAAAATGGAATTCTATTATTCATCGTATTATCTAGAATGACGCTATCATTCATGTTACATGCATTATTAGCACATCAAGCTCTTCATAATGCAATCAAACTTTACCAATAAATAAAACAAATGTTCCAATAATCCAGACCGCATCTACACAATGCATCATTGGATCGATTATGGAATACCATATATTCTACTAAATAAGACAAATGGTTCATTTTTCTTACTCATATCCTGTGTTGTTTTTGTCTTTCTCTATGAATTTTCTTTGTCTTTCTTTGGGGTATTACAGATCATAACCAAGGGAAAACAAATCCACTTCTATAACTATATTATGCTAAATTAAACATTACACCTTTTTTATGCCAAATAATAATGCACTTTATATTTTTTTTAAATGTGTAATCATAGATGGAGAACATGCTCTATTTTATAACAAAAATCATGTTCAACTCTTAAATTAATTGCAAATCTTCCCATTCACTATTTTCATTTTAGAGATTAAAAAAAATTCATGGCGCTTTGTTCTATCCATTGCTATCACTAGTCATGAACATTAAATTAATAGATATTCATTGATATGGATGAGGATTGTTGTAGATGAGAGCGTACACTTTGGGCTTGAGGTCAATGTTGTAAATGTTGGAATGAATGGGCTTGGGAATATATGGTTGTAGAATGTTATTGTATCGGATTCAAAATCATATTTCATTCCAACAAACTCAAAAATGAATAATTAGTGCTATAGGTGACTATGTATGATTTGTTTAGAGCATACAAGGCAATTCTACGCATGCAAATATTCAAAATTAATAATTGAGATATATTTGTAAATCAATGACTCCAACAATGGGAAAATTAATGTTGTAGCATATGCTTACACGATGTTGTAGCCATAATTCTTATATCAATGATCAAACACGAGGTTGATTAGGGTGTGGGTTTCATCCAATGTGTCAATTAAAAAGGAAATGGGGTTGTGGGAAATGTTTACAGTTTACAAGTAAGAATGTTTAAGTATTTCCACTCGCATGGTAATCATATGTTTCATATTTCTTCTATGCTTGGAATGCAATTTAGTCATCATTGAAGATACATATATTCTTTACTGGTTCTCTAGTTGGTGCTTGTTCACTAGTTCATTCGTTGTTGCTTCTTGTTGTTTGGTTCAATTTTGCAGGGTTGAGGTCATGCACCTACAGTTGGACCTGTTTGTGCTTGCTCACTGGTTTGTTGCTTGTTGCTTCCTTTTGTTTTCTTCAACTTTGCAAGGTTGGGGTCCTGCACCGACAGTTGGAGATGTTTTTTTCACTTTGTAGGGTTCAAGTCCTGCACCTGCAATTGGACCTGTGGTTCTGTCGTTCATCATTGAAGAGTAAGTTTTAATACCATACTTTCATTCATATTCGTTATTTACTGTTCGTTGTTTTCATTTTTCAAGTAAGAATGTTTAAGTATTTATTCATCATTCTTATCCTGCAGACTTTCCATAGAGGTTGGCATATCTTTTTCTCCTTCTCTTAAATTTTTCTTCGATTTTTTCCCCAAGCTCTGCACCATGTGCATGCCAATGTCGTCTTCACAAATCTGGCTATCATTTTTTCTAGCATTACAAATCCCGGTCCTTTGTCGTATGTGAAGAAGTGGAAATATAACACCTCAATTGAATAAGGAATTCTTCATCCTTCGCACCTTGTCCTTGATGATATTCCCATATTTCCCAGGAATGAGTACCTACCTATCCCGTATGGGAATCAAACCCGTGTCTTTTGCATGAAAAATATGATGTCAAGCTTGTTGCCTTTGCAGGATGTTCTTGTAGAAGAAAACTGTAGGTATGTGTAGAAGGGCTAGGTATGGTGTAACGATGGCTACGCTGCAACAAAATTGCACAAAATTGGCATATCTTTCCCTCCTGCTCTTAATTTTTGCTCCAATTTTTTCTCCAAACTCTAAACCATACCTACATGCCTTTGCAAAATGTTCCCGTTGAAGAAAAAAAATGCTGAGATGGTATTAGCAAGAGTAGTTTTCTGTGGAATGTAAATTGCAATATTCAATCTCTATGCCGCTCCACGTGCAACATTGCTAACATAATGAATGTTTTTTCAAATGCATTACACCATTTACATCTGAACGAAACCATTATCATTCTAGGAGAATTTAGTGTTGACATGCTACAAAATAATTCCATAACAAAAGAATTGGAAAAATATATGTGCAATTACAATCTCTGCTTTCTTTTGGTTAAGATAAAACATGTACAAAATACACTTATTGACCATATATGGTGAAATGTGCCCATATCACAATGAAACCTCTTTATCTTATACACAGACTGGTCTAACCACGATACAATTTGTCTTGTACATGAATTATGAAATATACATCAAACATATTACAAAATTATATTTCCATGTCTCAAAGCATATATGGATACTTTTTTGCACAAAACCAAATCATTCAGCTAGGACCATCCAACTTCTTAATATTTTCTGGCTTGTAATATATTTTGGCCAGAAAAAATTCTATATAAACACAACCATGGATCAAGAAAAACAAAGGTTCATGCTTCTAACTCTATCTTTTATTGTATTCCTTTGATTCTCATTTACTGTATGTACGTATTACTTGTTTTCCCTTACATACCAACTTACATTCATGTTCATTGTATTTTTTGCATTCCCACATTTAAAGAAACAAAATAACTGGAGAAGACAAAGGACTCTTAACCACAAATTTAGAAGAGGATATACAAAGGTACATGCTTCTACTCTTATTTCATATTCCATTGTTTTGTATTTCATTTATTGTCTGTATATTTGTTCTACCGCTTTGCACCTAATTTTTTGTATGTAGATACTATGTATCTTCCTACATAATAACTTATCTCCATGTCAATTGTATTTTATGTGCTTGTGCATTGAAATAAATAGAACTGTATTTATTTTTTTACATGTCTTTCTACATACCAACTTACCTTCATGTCCATTGTATTTTCTGCATTGCTACATTGAAAGAAACATATTAGTTGGACCAGAGGATGAAATCTTATGTTCCACAACAAAGGAAGATGAAGCACAATCTTCGAAAAGGTATACCAATTGTGATAGTAAATCAAACACACAAAACAAGTAGGTTGATAAAATATTGGACTAGAAAACGATGATTTGGAAACAATGGGCCTTTGTTGAGAATTCCTTCTTCCGAAAATTTCCCTCCCCTTTTTTATTTTCTCATTCTCTATTATCCCCCTTTTTTCCCTCTTCTATACTTAACCAAATTCCCCTTTCTTTTTCCCCTCTACTTTCGATTTCTAGTTTCTTTTCTTAGTCATTTTTATGAAAATGTCTAGGTGCACGGGTTGGTGGACTCACGGGTTCACATTTATACTCATGCTTCTATATCATGAGTCCTACTGACGACTTCCTCATTCCATAATTAGCCAATTTTTCGATCGTAGGTTCCTGGGTTGGTGGGCTCAAAATTGGGCTTCTCTTGTTTTGTGTCCTCCAAACAACACTCGGAGTTCTGCAATATACAAATTGACAGCCGGATTCCCGAGCTCGCAGGCTCAAGATTGTGCTTCTATTCTTCCATGACCTGCAAACAACTTCGGGGGTTCTACAATATACAAATTGGTCTTCAGACTCCCCCATCATTCCTTGTCTCGTGTTACAAATTTTTGCACTCAAAATTTTCGAGGAATACAATTTGACCGTCGGATGCTCATGTTTCTTGAGTATCCCTTGACACCCTATTTCTTATTCCATCTCCTTCGAGCCTATATGTGACCTCCAAAACAATTATGGACAATATACAATGCATATTTTTATTTAGTCGTTCTTATGTTCATGTACATATGATTGCATCAGAAAAAGTTGGACGAGTGACATGGGCATGAGTAGTCAATCATCACAAACATCAACATAACGAAAAGGACAAAGGTAAAGATTCATACATTTTCTCTTTCTATGTTTACCAAACAAATATCCTGATCTATTTATTCATCTATTCCATGATAAACATGTTGATGTCATCTACAACATATGCTTTGTAGTTCACAAGAAGTATCAATGAGCGTAAGTGAAATGCCAAACATAGTGCAAGATCCACAGACTAAGAGGTATGGTTACAAAAATCTGACCTTCATACTTCATCCAAGTTGTGCGTCTACTTGTACATTTATTCCAAACAAAAATAAAACAAAAAAATGATGCAGACTACGATTCACATTACTTTTTATGTTAAAAAAATGTCACCATTTCTAAACTTATAACACCTAATATACTATCGATATAAGGCTTGAACAACCACCGAACTGGACAAGTGTTCATCAGGGACATAATGGTCGTGTATAACACCTACTTAGACAAGGAAAACAAAACTAGATGCATTGTGCATGCTGACATGACATACAACGAAGCCATGATGACAATCACATTGACTATCCCTACACAACTTGTCCATAAACATGCAAAAAAGATCTTGCCAGGTAATGGGATATCCATTACAAATTTTAATATATTGTTGAAAATAGTATATGACCATGGTGATTGTGAACGGATAATATCACTCAACGAAACAAGTATTGTGGAAAAAATTCCCGTGATTTATTCAGAATATCATTTCGTACCAGACACAACAATCAACCAACTTGCACAGAGCAATGACACTTACCCAATTGGAACCATTGGTGCAACTGTCACACTAGCGAGAAAACTTGGCTCGCAACACATTCTCCATATAAAACATGCAGAGTCAGAGAACGACAAGGCAATGGTATTGTTCTCCATATCCAGTTTTGTCCTTTACTTTCACATGTTCATATATATCAGTTATGTTACACAACTATTACATTGTTCCATGTTGCAACTGCAATTGTTCGACACCTATTCAAATTTGTTTTCCTCAATGGAACAACAATTGCATAAAGGGAAATTTCCACCTATGCTCTTCAAAAATATAACAAACAAAAGAGATGATAAAGAAAGGATCTTTTGCACAACCCAAGCAACATTTGTAACAGAATTGCGAACAGACATAGTACAACATCTCAAGAAACTAACTAGCTCGACAATTGTTGTGTGTATACATCTACAATTTCATCCACACTTTGCTCATAAAAATTTCCTTGAACAGTTTTTCTGCATCTTTTTTGTTGTATTGTTGCAGGTTGAGGGTGTTTTGGTTGCAACGAAAGCATACTTGACCCCATTCGATCATGTATGTGCCAAATGCAACTCTCATGCTTCTGCCTATGCTTTCATAAATGATGGCACAATTGATTACCTACGATACAGTAAAAAAATCCCTTACATATATAGACATTGCCTCAACACTGCCATCCGAACCCTCAACAACACAATTGTACATTGTACAATTAGACAACCTTTGTTACAAGATGTGCTTCCTGGGTTAACATAATTGCCATATGAATTATACTTACAAAAAAGTCAAACAATGTCTACATGTTACGCGACTTTGAGGTCCATAGCAAATTTACATAAAATGAGGACAATGCCATACTGCATATCGGTGGAACCAAAAAACAAAAATTCATGTCAAGTGTTGGTAGGAAACAAAACAATCTCATCTATATCCGTCCATGCTACCCAATGAGGATATGAATAGATTTTTGCAGTGCCATCGCAAATTGAACTGGAAGCACATAAGATTGTTCAGTCTAGGAATGAGAAGCATGAGGACATACCTCATACAAATTATCCAACTGTGAATAAATCAGGTCCATCCTTTGAGCCGTCAAAATGGATTTCTCCTGTGAACGAAGCCATCATGCATTTTTAATAATATTACAAATTTGGCATTTTTCAAACTCCATTAAGTTAAATGCTGACACTCTTTTCCAGAACTGGTAATGTTAGAACATTGTTAGGTCAACATGGTCTTGGTTCATAGTATTGCCAGAAGAAAATGTTCATAGTGATCTTGCCTCATGGTAATATAGTAATCGGAAAATTTCTTGGTGCCCATTTGAGGATTTGGTTATAGATGGGATACAATGCCCAATATTCATTGATTTTGTCTTGTCTTGTGTTTGGCGGACTTTTGTTCATGTGATTTCATGCTGTAGTTCAAGATTCTCATGGGCCCAGTTTTTGAATTATGGATGGATGATACATTTAGGATCTTAGTGGGTTTTCTATGATCTTAAAGAATATACAAGCCCTTCTTTTCCTTTTAATGTAAGATCTGTGAAACAAATGTAATATGTAGCTCATTTTATCACTTTTACTTGATCGATAAAATTACCAAAATTCATCTTCAGAAATATTTTGAAATAAAAGGATATATGCTATGTGAAGTCCAATGGAACTATGATATCAACCACAGAAAATTAAATTAAAATTAAAATTCGCCGTTGTTATACCTACAATGCGATTTTAATATGATATTAAAGAATATACAAGACCTGCTTTGCCTCTTAATGTAAGCTCTGTGAAGCAATTGTAATATCTAGCTCATTTTGGCACTTTTACTTGATCGATGAAATTACCAAAATTCATCTTCAAAAATATTTTTAAATAAAAGGATATATGCTAAGTGAAGTCCAATGGAACTATGATATGAACCACAAAAAATTAAAATTGAAATTCATCGTTGTTATACTTATGGTGAAGTTGACAATACAATAATTTTACTTGAACATCCAACAATTGATTTTTTCGTATTTTTTCGATGCTTCTCTTATGCAAACACATCCTAGAAAGTATAACCATGACTCACTTTCTCTACTCCTTGAATGAAGAGCCTATTCACATGTCTAATGCACTTCATAGTTACTTTTACGACCATCAATGGGGCTTTGTTAAGACCAATTCCCGCTTCCAAAAATTTCTCTCCCCTTTCTTTTTTCCCTCTACTTTCCCTTTCTAGTTACTTAGTCATTTTTCACAAAAATGTCTAGGTGTGCGGGTTGGTGGATTCACGTGTTCAGATTTACACTAATGTTTTTATATTACGAGTCCGACCGACCACTTCCCCATTCCATATTCAACAACTTTTTCGATCGCGGGTTCCTGGCTAGGCAGGCTCAAAATTGCACTTCCATTGTTCCTCCCTCTGCACATCACCCAAACTTCCCTGATATACAAATTAACAACCAAATTCCCCTTTATTCTTCTCCTTTACTTTCCCTCTCTAGTTACTTAGTCGTTTTTCCAAATATGTCTCACGCTTTTATATCATGAGTACGACTGATTGCTTCCCCATTCCATACTTGGCCACTATTTCCATCACCGGTTCCCGGCCAGGCTTGCTCAACATTGCGCTTCCATTGTTCCGCGACCTACAAACAACACCTAGAGTTCCGCGATATAAAAACTGACCGTCGAAGTCTATCATCATGCCCTGTTCCGTGTTACACATTTTGCAATCAAAAGTTCAGAGACATACAGTTTGACCATCGGGCCCTCATGTCTCCTAAGTATAACTTGTGACCCTGTTTTGAAACCTGACCGACCGCTTTCCATACTTGGCCATTTCGTGGAATCTCTTTCATGAGTTGGCGGGTTCATGAAATGTCCAATGCTTAATTTTTGTTCACCATCCACACCCCCGTCACACTTCTTTCTAGATATGAAATTATTAAGCTTTAATGCTAATAGGTCATCCTGTAGGAACCATTAAGATTGTGATTAATCTTTGAAAGGCTGGAGGAGATCTGTCATTAATACAAATTAAACCAAGATTTGCAGACGGTTGTATTATCCCTTCCGAGTGTTCATTTCAAGCATCATGGAATATCTTTCACATGTCGTCCAGTTGGTGGCTTCACAAAATCTCCAATCCTTAATCTCTCTTCGTCATCACCGCCACCTTCACACTTTTTCCTAAGTATTCAATTAGTAAGCTTTAATGTTAAGAACTCATTATGCAGGAACCATAGAAACTGTCATTGATCAGTGAAAGGCTTGAGGATATCTACCATTGATACACATTAAACCAAGATTTGTGGAGGGTTATATTATCCCTTTTGAATGTTCATTTCAAACATCATATGAATAAAACATACATTTTCGTTAACTTATGGCAGCAGTTCGACAACAATTCTGTCCAGATACAGTAAACACCTTCGAGCATGATGACCAAAACTTCCAGTGGTCCAGGGCATATTCTTACTACTCATCTCCTTCCACCCATAAGAAAAGAAGGAGATGGTCCCTTAGTGATCCAAGAGATATATTTCAAGCCAAAGAATTTCGAGGCAACCCCCTTTGCTCAGACAAATTCCCCCTACGTTGATGACCGACACAGAGGTTGATGCGATCGATTTCGAGCCAGAAGAAGATGATCTGATGGACGATGAAACAATGATGGATGATGGAAATGGAGACGTTGTTCCCACTCCTACATCCAAATTAAATCCACCATAATGGGGGGCACTTCCTGGCTCGACGATGGCGGCCCTAACAAGACCAAAGGAAGGGGTTTCAGAAAAGAAACCAACACTGAATGCAATAGCCGCTTTGCAACTTGAGAGTTTGAGTCTCTCGACTTGGATGACGGTTCTTTCCCTCAGAGATGTATCCTTTCCTTTCATTTTTAGGGTTTTGGATTGGGTTTGGATTTTTTCGTGGTATAGGCTGTGTCCCTGAAGTCCTTGACTGTAAGGAAATGGTCTCTTAGTGCACTGAGTAATATATTTCAATCCAAATAATTATTCAATTGCGGGACCACTCTCTCGTTCTCTGGATATACAATTAACATCTTAGGGGGTGATGACCAGAACTCCTAGTGGTGCAAGCAATATTCCTACTACTCATCCCCTTCTGCCCTGAACAGAGTAATTTAGACCTCTAGAATTGCTCATACATCCTGTGTCCCTGAAGTATTTTCCTATAAGGAGGTGGTCTCTTGGTCCCCTTCCTCCAAGAACGAAGTAATTTGGACCTCTGGAATTGCTCATGCAGGTTGTGTCCCTGAAGTCTTTGACTATAAGGAGGTGGTCTCATGGTGTGTCCTCACTTTCAGTTTCGGGCTCTTCCGCTTGCCCTACAACGTTTTTTCTCTTCTTCCTCATGGGAAGCTTGTGAGAACTATCGATTTTACTACGAGGAGGGTTATTATCTCCTCCTGCGTTTGAAGAATTCTTTGTTTCTTTCTTACTGGGGTGGGTCATTGGAGCGATGCTACTAGATGTCATACTCTTGGTAGTGGTAGCTGGTGATTGGACACTCTTCTCACCAACGCCTTTTCCCTGTTGTTTTCACAATTCAGTGGTGCTTTGCAATGTATCTAGGTCGCCAACGTTAGGAGAAGGAGTGTTGTTTACCTGTTTCAATCCAAATAATTATTCCACTGCGGAACCACTCTCCTGGTTCTTTGTCACCTCAAGTATTCCACAAGATGTTGAGATTGTCGCAGCCAAAATTGACCTTCAGAGGAGAAGACTACAAGGAGTTTCTAAAAAAGCACGATAATCAGTTTTGTATGCATGTTCAAGAGCTTGTTGATGGCTCCTGCATGTTGTCGCACTAGATGAACAATACATAATTGTATGCATGTTTTTTTTTTTTTGTAACTCCTCTACTTGTATTTATGAAAAATATGTTCAATGCTTTGGTGCAAAGAACTCAATCCAATGTCTATGGATAAATATATATTACCCACTATTTTTTTTATAGATTTACTGTTAAAAAAATTGCCTTGGAATCTTGGTTGGTGCTTCTTTGATGGATTTAAAACCTCTTCTCGTTTGCATGGTTGAACAGTCTCGTAATTCTTAAATATTGTATTTACTCAAGTAATTTGATCAAATATGGAGCATTGAACAATTATATGGCAATGCATTGTGTCGATCAGATGAGGCTTCTATGGAAACATAAATGAATTTCACATAGTTTCAAACAAACATTCAATTCTATTCATAATGCACATATAACATAGCAACACTAATTCATGATCAACCTTGCTGAGAAAGCAATCTCTTATTTCCCTTTCGCTTCCTTGATTCCTTTACTCCAAAAGGAAACATTTTATTGGTTTTCCATCCCCTAGCCTCTATTTGAACACTTTTACTTTATTAATGAAATTACCAAATTTCTTCTTCGCAAACATTTTGAAAAAAAAAATGATATATGCTAGCTGAAGTCAAATGGGGCTATGAAATCAACCATAATATTAAAATTCAAGTTCATCATTGCTATACTTATAGTCAAGTTGACAGTACAATAAGTTTATTTCTAGATATGCAATTATTAAGCTTTAATGCTAGCAACTCATCATGCAGGAAGTTTAACACTTAAAATAATATTTCAAGGCATTAAACAATGTATCAAGAACACAATTACTCCCACAAGTTGCAATAAAAACAAATCTTCAACAAAGCATTTTTTCACACCCCTTTTAATGATACAAGCACAATAGAAAACTATTAAGTGGATAAAATATTGGACTAGAAAATGATGATTTTGCAACAATGGGGCTTGTTTGAGACCATTTCCCGCTTACAAAAAATTCCATTCACTTTTCTATTTTCTCACTCTCTTGTATTCCCTTCTTTTCCCTCTTCTATACTTAACCAAATTCCCCTTTCTTTTTCCCCTCTACTTTCTCTTGTATTCCCTTCTTTTCCCTCTTCTATACTTAACCAAATTCCCCTTTCTTTTTCCCCTCTACTTTCTCTTTCTGTTTACTTAGTCGTTTTTCCAAAAATGTGTAACTGTGTGGGTTGGCGGACTCACGGGTTTAAATTTGTACTCATGCTTTTATATCATGACTCTGACCGACCACTTCCCCATTCCATACCTAGCCACTTTTTCGATCACGGATTCCTAGGCAGGCGGGCTCTAGATTTCACTTCCATTTTTCTGTGAATTAGAAGCAACACCCAGACTTCCGCGATATCCAAATTGACTATCAGACTCCCACATCATCCCATCTTCCATGTTACACATTTTGCACTAAAATTTTTCGAGACATACAATTTGATTTTCGGGGCCTCACGTCTCTTGGGGAACCCTTGTCACCCTATTTTGAAGCCCATCCGACTACTTTCCATACTTGGCCATTTCTTGGAATCTCTTTTGTGGATTGTCGGGTTGGTAGGTTCACGAAATATCCAATTCCTAATTGTTGTTTCGTGTGACCCCCAGCTTCGCACTTTTTTCCAAGTATGATATAACTGAGGTTTAATTCTAATAGCTCATCATGAAACAACCATAAAAAATGTCATTAATGAGAAAAAGGCTCGAGGAGACAGTCACACTGACTATCCCTACACAAATTGTCCAGAAACATGCAGAAACGATCTTTCCAGGTAATGATATATCTATTACAAATTTCAGTATATTAGCTCTTCTTTTCCCTCTTCTATACTTAACCAAATTCCCCTTTCTTTTTCCCCTCTACTTTCTCTTTCTGGTTACGTAGTCGTTTTTCCAAAAATTTCTAACTATGCTTGTTGGCGGACTCACGGGTTCACATTTTCACTCATGCTTTTATATCACGACTCCGATCGACCACTTCCCCATTCCATACCTAGCCACTTTTTCGATCACAGATTCCTAGGCAGGCGGGCTCTAGATTGCACTTCCATTCTCCCCTCTTCCATGTTACACATTTTGCACTAAAAAGTTTCGAGACATACAATTTGACCGTCGGGGCCTCACATCTCCTGGGGAACCATTGTCACCCTATTTTGAATCCTGTCTGAGTGCTTTCCATACTTGGCCATTTCTTGGAATCTATTTCGCGGATTGTTGGGTTGGTGGGTTCACGAAATATCCAATTCCTAATCGATGTTTCCTATGCCTGCCACCTTCGCACTTCTTTCCAAGTATGCAACAACTGAGATTTAATGCTAACAACTCACCATGCAACAACCGTAAAGATTGTCATTAATGAGCAAAAGGCTCAAGGAGATAGTCACACTGACTATCCCTACACAACTTGTCTAGAAACATGCAGAAAAGATCTTTCCAGGTAATGGGATATCTATTACAAATTTCAATATATTAGCGAAAACGAGTTTGACAGATCGTTTCACTATTCCATACTTAGCCACTTTTTCGATTGTGGGTTTTCGAACAGGCGGGCTCAATATTGTGCTTCCATTGTTATGCAACCTGCAAACAACACCCAGAGTTCTGCGATATACAAACTGATCGTTGGACTGCCCCATCATGCCCTCTTTTGTTTTACACGTTTTGCATTCACAATTTTCGAGACATACAATTTAACCGTCAGACCCTCACCTCTCGTGAGTATCCCTTGTAACCCTACTTTGAAGTCCGACCAACTTCTTTTCATACTTAGCCATTCCTTAATTTCTCTTCCTTGTCCCCACCACCTTCACACTTGTTTCTAAATATGAAATTAGTAATATTTAATGCTAACATCTAATCATGCAGGAATCGTAAAGATTGCCATTAATGAGCGAAAGGATAGAGGAGATCTCACATTAATATGAATTAAACCAAGATTTGTAGAGGGTTATATTATTCATTCTGAGTGTTCATTTCAAGCATCATGGATTGTCTTTCATGGGTTGTCGGGTTGGCGGGTTCACGAAACCTCCAATCCTTAATTGCTCTTCGTTGTACCCTCCACCTTCGCACTTCTAAGTATTTAATTACTAAGCTTTAATGCTAACAACTCATCATGTAGCAACCGTAGAGATTGTCATTAATGAGCGAAAGGCTCGAGGAGATCTCCCATTCACATGCATTGGACCAGGATTTGCGGAGGGTTATATTATCCCCTCCAACTATTCATTTCAAACATCGTCTAGTGCAAACAGACGTTCTCGTAAACTTATGGAAGCAACTCGACAACAGTTCTGTGGAGATACAGTGAACATCTTCGGGCGTGAGGACCAAAACTTCCAATGGTCCAGGGCATACTCTTACTGCTCATCCCCTTCCACCCAGAACGAAGTAATTTGGACCTCTAGAATTGCTTGTGCAGGTTGTGTCCCTGAAATTTTTGAATGTAAGGAGGTGGTCTCTTGGTGTGCCGAGAGATATATTTCAGGCCAAAGATTTATTCCACTGCGAGACCACCCACTTGTTTCTTTATCTCCTCAGGTCTTCCACGAGATGTTAAGATTGTCGGAGCCAACATTGACCTTCAGAGGAGAAGACTGTATGTAATGTAGTTCCTTAAAAAAATGATAACAGGTTGGACCTCTTTCTCTAGTTCCTGGAAGACCCGACGACAGTTCCTGAAGATATCACAAGCTTTCAGGTTAGTTCATTTAGAAATCCATTTCGGGAAATTGCCTAGTCGTTTACAAGAATAATGGGACAGGAATCCACAACAAATATTTCCCACATGATTCTTTATATTTTTTATTTCACAGTCAAGGAACAATCCATTTTTTATTGGGGAAAGCTAATTTCCATTTACATCTGTTCCCAATTGTCACGATTCAAAGAGGAGAAGAAATTTTATATGTCATCCTACTTAGTTTTCACGATAGCACATTGTTGTCTGTTTCCAAAACTGTCTGTGTCTAAGAAGGTAAACTATGAATTCGACCCAGTAACCTTCTAGTACCAGGCCTTGTGGAGGCACAAGGCCTCCCATTGTTTTTATGAGGTTTTTAATGACTTTTTCTCAGTTTTCAAAGATTTTTTGTTAGGAAAGGATGCTCCCCGCATGTCTGACCAGACAAACAAGTTTTTGGATAGGAAGGGGACACTTGAACAAATGGATAATTATAGTGTGATAATAATTTTTGGCTCCAAAGAAAATCTTGCTCTTGTTTTATGTCACATTACAGACATAATGTTTGTTACAGAAATAACAAGGCAATACAACTACTGGTTTCATTTTTTCCATGAGAAGAGAAAAAAGAAGTTCATTCCTCCGCCTTGGAAAGTCAGGGACTTTGTGTTCAGGAACATCAACAAGATTGACAAATTCGCAAGCCATTTCAACAACTTGAACCTAAGATATGATGAAAGACTAAGAGGGTTTGACCCTAATGAGATTTTTTTAGAACATTTACTAGCAGTTGGCTTCAACAATTCTTTTATCTAGACATGCCTAAACGAAGACGGAGACAATGACGACAACACTCCTGCTCCTGACGCTGGTGACCTAGAGACATTACAAAGCACCACTGAATTGTACAAACAACATGGAAAAGGCCACGATGAGAAGAGTGTTCAATCCCCGACTACCACTCCCAAGTGTATGACATCCCAGAGCATCGCTCCAACGACCCACCCAAGTAAGAAAGAAACCCAAAATTATTCAAACGAAGGAGGAGATAAGAACCCTCCTCGCGGTAAAATTGATAGTTCTCACAAGATTCACGTGAGAAAGAAGAGAAAAAACGTTGTAGGGCAAGCGGAAGAGACTAAAATTGAAAGTGAAGACATGGAACTTGAGACTGATCTGGATAACGTATCCCACAATGTTGATCATCTCGGGGGTGCGATCCACCATAGTCCCCCAATGGAAATAGTTGAGACCAAATTTTTTGACAAAGATGAATCCTTTGTATTCCAAAGCGTTGTTTTTGACAACGAATCTAAAAATTTAATTATTGAAAAGGGAGATGTAAGAAATAAGAAAGGGAAATCTCGTTCAGAGATTAACCTTAGGAACATGCAGTCGTCCCAAATATCCCAACTTCACCGAGCAACCAAAGATGCTCTTGACGATTCCATTGGAGGCATTGAGGCGAAGAATGCTAGACTGAAGGACCAACTCAAGGAATTGGAGCAAGCTTTGATTCCTATCCCATTGCTTGCCAGTCCTTTAGCAATAACCATGCCTGCCACCCATACAACCAAGTTAAAAGAATCCTCCAGCCTCCTCACATCGTGTAGAGGCTATGTAGAGAGGTTATCAAGAAAATAATAGAGCTAATTACTCAGGCCTGGGAAACATCACAAAGTATGGCTTCCCTTGGAATGAGGGAACATGCTTTGCACAGACGTTTGCAGGCAGATTTAAAAAATGAAGAATGCTTCTATCTAGAGATGGTCATCCCTTTTGGCATCCATGTTAACAACATGACATATATGAGAAGAAGACAAAAATATCTGCCCTCCCCAAACTGGATCAATCAATTAAATGCATGCTGGAAAGAGAAAGTGAAGAACCTACATCTCATTGTCCAATCATGTGAACAAGCCATATCAAAGAAAGAATAATTATTCAGAAAGCTGACTGAAATAGACTTAGCCTGTAGTACCAACGAGGTCCAAGACCCCAACTTAATCGTCAACTCCTTATCCTTAACCAAGCAAGCCTTCGATGAACAAGTTGATATTTTTAAGGGGTTGTCTTTAGAAAAGTTTTACAACATCCTTGAATATGGTGAAGATGACATGGACAACTAGCTAGTCCACTATTTGATATAAAATGAAGAAATTGATCAGGCTCAGCGTAATCTTTCTATCGATCTAAGGGAATTAGAAAATGATTTTTTCAACATAAAAATCTGGGATGAGATCAACGTGGTCCCCATGAGAAGCTACATTGAAGAATGGCTCCAAAGGGCAATCAATAAGCTCACCGACGAAGGACAAGTGGTTGGCATGATACGAGTAGTCGTCGACAACAACAATAAAAAGACATCAGCAAGCAAACAGAAAAGTGGGAGATAGATACCATGATAGTAAGTCTATAATGATCACATCCTGCTTTGTTTATCAATTCAGTTATTCCACCCCTTTAAAAAAAATTTCTAACCAAAGACCGATAACTTCCAATTTCTTCTTTTCAGGTCTTGCTATCTACCGTCGCTGAGTTCTTCTTTCTACAGTCCTATTTCTTGTACATATTTCTTTTATGGTCCGCGGGAGCCCCAATCCCAGTCTATATGACAAACACATTTAAATTTCCAGGAATATGTAACAAACATTACTATTTTTTGATAAATTTCAATGAAAACTACTTCGGGAACAATCTCAACGATGCCTTGTAACCCCGTTTTCGGAATGAAAAAATAGTTCTCTTTATGTATGTCGGTCATCTTCTTTTATTTTTATGTGCTCATAAATTTTTATCTTCAAGTATGTTGGATGTCAAGAGATTGTGTTTATTTAATTTGAATGTTTAATGTGTGTGATTCCTGGTCCTAATTTTGAGGAACCTTTTATTTCAAAAAATGAAAAAACAAAAAAACAAAAAAACATTTTCTATCGTTTTGTATTGTTTCAAGTCATTACGACAAAAATTCTAGGAAAAACTTAAAGAGGAGTACCACATCTATAAGAACACAGTAGATTGACATCCTTGTTAGGTTGTCGTTTCGGTCCAAATAGATTGCATAAATAGAAACCTTTGAATTTTTTTATCATTGCCAAAACAACAATCAACTATACAAAGATGTCCTCTTGCTCCAGAGAAATTGCAAAATATATTTGTTTCTTTGCCACCGCATATAACTTTATTTATCCTAACACATATAGAGACACACAAGCTAGATGATCTATTTAATAGAATGAAATGGTTGTTGCTTACTTTGTCCATGGGAAAAATTAAAGAAGTGACTATGAAAATTGTACTTAACTCCATAGATCATTATGAATGAATTTCATAAATACATGGAAGAGATAAAACATGAACATGGCAAGTGAGACTCCAATGATATATCAAGTTACACTTGATGGGGATATCTATGCTATTTCGTATATGACTTTATACTACTGGTAATAGGAAAAATTACAGAATCTTATTAAGAAAATAAAAGCAAGATGAATTATGTTAAACATAGTGTAATTAGAATGAAAATGCTTTCAAAAACTAAATGGTTTCAATGCTAGAATTGCTCTAGGAGCCACTTGTCATTTTTTTTCTGCATGGATACCACCCGTACTTCTTGTTGCTTGCCACGTGTCCGCAACAGTTTCCATTTGCCTCCGCTACTTATTCTCCCATCCCTGTACATTTATTTCCATTCCAACCGGGCAGGGACTAAGCTGCCATGCAACACTTGTTTTAGATCCATTTTGGATGAACCTCTTATAAATTAAACCACAACCACTTAAACTTCTTAAAATGTGGTTTTTTACAAATACTACATATAGACATTTGTAATGTGGTTTTTTCATACAAATACTACATATAGACATTTGTAATCATGTAATTGTTCTACTGAAAAGTTTTTTTCACCGAAATCCGGTGACATAAATCTGCACGAGACCACTATTTTTTTTTGTTTAAAATACATTTCTGAATATAGATACGAATTCAGCGTGCTGAAAAACCTCTGAAACACTAATCACTCAAATCAGCCTATCTAACAATTTCTCCTCAAAATTCGATCAAAGATACCAGCAAAATATCACCAAAAAAAATCATTTGGTAAAACATTTAGAATACCTCACATTTTGTCATTCCATTATTATGTACGAATTTGGGATGTGAACGCTAAGGTCCCTCACGTACATGAAATTAAAGTGAACGTGACAGGAAACTGATGTATCCATTGAAGTGAACGTGACAGGGAACGGATGTATCCAGTTTCAGACACATGAAGTACCTGTGGAGATGCTTTTCATCGAAACAGGGCCATCTGTTGCACGGCCAACTGCAGCTTGAAGGCTTCGGCGAAAGTTAAATTAAACACTGTATTTTTGGATTTTTGTTTAAAAATTTTGTGCCTCAATTTGTTGGAAATCAGAAACTCGATTTTGTCGTTTTAATAATTGTTAAGTATATTTTGAGGGGTTTAAAGGTTTTAAAATTAATTCACTCATATGATCGAAATTGCAAATATTTACATATTACTACAAACTGTAATTATTCAGTTAGACTTTATTTTGATTGAGCAAAAACTGTAATTATTTCAGTTAGACTTTATTTTGAACAAAAAATTCAGAGAAATCTTAAAACAATTTATTTTTTTCAAATTGAAAAATCAAATAAAAATTCAACAATATATTATTAGAAAAATAAATTATGAAGGTTTCAGGGGAATTAGTTGGAGTGAAATTTAATCTATTATTATTTGATAGATTTAAGATTTTTTTATACATATTAAAATTTATTATAATTTAGTTGTTAACTAATATTTACATTTAATTATTGTCTTTAAATGTTGGTTGACTTATCATCTTTATTTAAAAGTAATTATATCATCTAAAAACTTAATTAATTAAGC
Source organism: Picea mariana (assembly GCA_032191745.1). Lineage (NCBI taxonomy): Eukaryota > Viridiplantae > Streptophyta > Pinopsida > Pinales > Pinaceae > Picea > Picea mariana. Next base: position 51,969 of record JASDQU011028315.1, read on the forward strand.
CGAAAGAGGTACACCTATTGATAATGGGCACAATTAATGATCTTTTAACCTTATTTAACCTTAAACCCTAATATGATGGCTATGCATTGAAGATGCTGGCATATTCTTAGTCGTCTTCCAAAATCAATGGGTCAGATTTATTGTTCATAACTTTCTTGCATTTATCAAGACATCCGTTAACATGTTTATTTTTTAACATTTACCTAATCATATTAAAAAAATACTGGAAGGATATGTAATTGCCACTTTTAAATGATTAAGTAGGATTAAACCGTGCCATCTAAATAAATGCCCATGTTCGGCTTCTGAACCGGCGTCTGATGCCCACAGGTTCCATTTATCAACCTAATGCAACCAAACGTTTCATATTACTACAAATGGATTACCACCGACGTTTTATATTGGGAGCACACGTTTTATATCATCTAAAAACTTAATTAATGATATGTATGTGAGAAGACTTTCATTTTCGCTAAATATATTTAGTGTCTAAAAGTTATCCTTTTTTAAAGTATAAAGAAGATAAACTTTTACATAATAAAATATAATTTCAAATCTTACTTTAAAAAACAATCTTAAAACAACTTAATATTTTTAAAAGATAAAATTATAATTGAACATGAAAAAAATGGTTTTGTCTAAAACTCTTTAATGAAATGGTTTTTTTTTATAGTATCAGGCAACATAAATCTGCATGACATTACTATTTTTTGTTTTTTTAAAATCCATTTCTGAATGCAAAAATGGATTAAGCATGCTGAAAAACTACTGAAACACAAGCATTATACAGACTAAAAAAATCCCCTCAATCAATCACCCCAAAAAATAATTTCTTAAAACGTTTAAACTACAACTAAAAAATCACATAAAAATAAAGATTTCCTAAGCCTACAGACTAAATGTAGCGAAATTGTAATCCAACCATATATTGTCCCAAACTTGTAAATCTTTTTAGTTGGATTGCATTTTGACTGAGTAAAACTTATTGCATAATGTGTTTTCCCAGTATATCTGAGTTTATAAATTGTCTAACAGGATCAATCGTATGGAGACTATAACTCATTCAAATACCCAAATATTAAAAACCCTTTTCAAAAAAGTATGAATGAAAAAGTATGAACGTGGTGGTCTGGTAAAATCTGGCAAGAAATTGATATATCAGATTTGAGGGATTTTTTCTGTATAATTAGACTGTTTTACTGGTTTTTCAACAAGCTGAATCTATTTTTATATTCAAAAATAAATTTGAAACAACAAAAAATAATGATTTTATGCAGATTTATGTTGGTGAAAAAAATCTTTACCCATGAACAATGTTTATCAGCTCCTTTAAGTACCCCAATCATAAAGAGCTTTACCAATGTATGATGGTTGTTGTACATCTAAATAGTTTCTTACTAGTGTATGATGGTTGTTGTACATCTAAATAGTTTCTCACTAGTATATGATTTGCTGTACATCTGGCATTTAGACTGGGAAAACTCCTTTTTCAAAAAAATAAATTGTGTTGTTAGTATGACAGTCTGCAAGTCAGTAAAAGGAATTCAGGGATCACTATTCAGGGGTCACCTGTTAAGCTTCATCACAGTAGGTCAAATATTAAATAACATATACAACTTTTACTTTAGTTTTGAACTTGTGAATTCAAAAAAAAATATTATATTAAACCCACTCAAAGTGAAATAAAATACTGAGAAACCCCTTTTGCTTTGTTTGTTGTTTTGTTTTCCGTTGCTGTGTTAAGTCATACATTGCTGTACTTTCTAACAAATAAGACAGTTTAGTCGCACGGGCTTGTCACCCACAGATTTTGGTTGAAATAGTACGTGATTTCAAGCTCGCCGTGGTTTAATTCGAGACAATATAGTCAGTCATGCGAATGGCCGCCTTATAAATCAATCCATGTGTCTATAAATTCGGTAGGTATTTGTGATACAGAGAGCCCTAAGCCTCTGTTGCATGCTGCCTTTTTGATGGGATATGTAGGGCAATAGATCTACCGCGTTCTTGGGTTTTCTTGAAGGAACCCACTGAAGTCCTGTCCTTAGGGTTGAGGAGGATCAGCTGCCGAGCGCTTGGGTTGGATGTTGGGCGTGATAGAAGATGAGGTGGGAGATGAACTTAAAAACGACGACGCTGTGTGCTGTTTTCTTAGGCGAGTTTGCTGTCGATGACAAGGTCCTGCTGCTCACTAACAGCTGTCCCTTTTACCATGAAATTTATTTGAAGAAATTGCTTAATGTCTAGCAGAAGAGCTGTCCTCTTTTGCTGGACATCAAGCCGTTTCGTTAAAAAAATTTCATGGTAGAATAATCAGTGAGAAGCAGGACCTTGTCATCCATCTCAAACTCGCTCAAGCAAATAGCACAGACAGCGTCGTCGTTTTGAAGCTCATCTCTCAATTCCTCTTGTATGACAAGAAAAAGAGTCCTTTGTTTACAGAACAGTGATGAAGAAGGTATGTTAGACAATCCATGTGGGCGTGCTGTGTTTGTAGTGAATGAAAGCAGTTCTTTAATATTTTTTGGCTTGTATTTTTTTAGCATTTTCTTCTTAGCATCACGATGATAGTTAATCTTGAGATCAGATTTGGTTTGGTTTAATGAAAATGTATTTGATTGTGTAAGTTTCTAGAGTTAGTCGTATCAGATTTGGTTTGGTTTAATGAAGATAATTATCATGATAGTTAATCTTGAGATCAGATTTGGTTTGGTTTAATGAAGATAATCATCATGCTAGTTAATCTTGAGATCAGATTTGGTTTGGTTTAATGAAGATAGTGTATTTGATTGTGTAAGTTTCTAGAGTTAGTTATATCAGATTTGGTTTGGTTTAATGAAGATAAT
>JASDQU011028316.1:0-11651 GCA_032191745.1 Picea mariana
AAATATCTTGTTAGAGATAATTTTAATAACTTGATTGTATAAGAACCTATCCAAACTGGCCCATTAATCATTACATGTGACTTGAATTCTCATCATCTTAGTCATACGTTAAGGACACCTTGTACATATTGATATCTGAACATTTTCACGCTAAATTTAATCCTTGAAACTTATGTTATGACAATTTATATGAATTTTTTTTAAAGCACCATACTTTAAGAATTATATTAGAACACAAAATATAGTTGAGTATAAATTTGAGGTAATCTTTCAAAACTTGTGTGAATCTAAAGATTAATAAATATAATATTTAATAGTTGGAAGTAATGAAATGGTACACCTCATAAAATTTTAGTCATTAATTACAATGTAAAAGAAAATACAATGCGTTTAGTGCATAATACAAATTTCACAAATTTAATTAAAAAAAATCAATTTGAAGGGTTTCTTAAGCTTTGAAAAAAGGAACACAATCAAGTATATAGAGAATATAATAGCAAATTAACCATAAACAAGAGATGATAAGGTAAAATATGCAAATATGTCCTTGTATATATGTTCACTTACCTCTTAAGGTGGGGTGATCTTCCACTGAGAAAAGCTCCAAATACACAACAGAATATAGACATTCCAAAGTCTCATATCTCTTTATTTTCCATAGAAAAGGCCCTTACTACTTGTGGTCCCTTCAGTGATGGGTACCAACTGTGTAGTGGACCTTTTAAAGTGGACCCTTTTAGATTAAATAAGTATCCAGTATTATCCAATGGGTGTTATTCAAAGAGGATCCTTGCATACAAAAATTAACTAAATCCTAGGTAGCCTAAAGTATGAAGGTTAGGGTAGGACCCTAACATTCCCTCCCCTTTTGAAATAAGAATTGTGCTCAAGGATTAAGACAAGCAAATTGTTGGAGGATCACGATTGTTTCCCAGGTCACATATTTAGTTGGCATCTATTTCCACTAGATCAATACTTCACTTATCATGCGCTAGTGCAATCAACTCTCTTTAGTATCCAATAAAACTTTTGGATGAATCCAAATGTGGCCTTCTTCATCAAGCTCAGGTAAGTTTGTTTTCCCCTTTCACTTTGATTCCAATACCTTCTTTAAACAAGACACATGAAATATTGGATGAATCTTGGAGAGGGTTGAAAGAGACAGTTTGTAGGCCACTTATCTAATGTGTTGGATGATCTCATAGGGTTCATAGAACTTGGATGCTAATTTTTGAGGTGTTTTTTGTTTGAGTGATGTTTGTTTATAGGATTGAAGGTGAAAACACACATGGCCTCTTGTTGCAAAATAATGTTTAGAGTGATTAAAATCCATTTTTTGCTTCATTCTATTTTTGTCCATAGCTAAATTTTCATTTAGGATATGGAGAATGGATTCTCTAGTGTGGAGTGTGTGATCCACTACCCAAAACTTTAAAACACCTAGTATATATGAAGTGATGAACAATGGTTTTTGGCCACAAACTGCTTCATATGAATTCATTTTTGTAGCTCCATGATAAGAGGTATTGTACCACCATTATGTGAGGGGAAGTCGTTGTTCCCATTATTGTTCTTTTTCTAAAGAAATTCTTATTATTGGCCCAATTTCAAATGAACCTCTTAGTGATTATTCCGATGGTCCCAGCTCCAATATGTTCCCTTACCAACCCCATGTTTCTACATATTTGTTAACCAATTTAGTTTTACCATCAATTTTTAGGTTAATATAAAATGCTCATTTTTAGTTGTGTACCCTATAGTTTAAACAAATCCTTCCAAAATTTGGTTGTGAAAGTAAGGTCCCAATCCAATAAAATGGAAGTGAGCATGCTATGTAATTTAAAAATTTGATCAAGGAAGAATTGGACAACTAAAGAGGGGGTGAATGTATGTTATAGGCCATAGAAAATAGCATATTTAGATAAATGGTTGAATACCACCATGATCATGGATTTTTTTCCCACCCTCAAAAGTCACACTATAAAATCCATAACGATGTTGGCTTGGCATATGCGTGTTGGGATGAGTAGCAGTTTCAATTCCCATGATATATTTATTGTCTCCCCTTTGTTTCTTTCGAAAGTGTTACATGTTGCGACAAAATCCTAGATGATATTTTTCATACCCTACCAAAAGAATGAGAGTTTAGTTCATTCATATGTTTTATGAAATCTAGAGTTATTGTCTATAGTTGTTGAATGAAATTTATCTAAGACTCTTTGCTTTAAGGAAGAATTATTTACTAGAACAATAAGCCCTTTATATCACAATGTATCTTGCTACAATGTATACCACTTAGGAGGGTTGAGATCTTCTGGAATCCCGTGGATGACATGAATGATAGTGTCATTTTCCAACCATTATTTAAGGGCTTCCTAAATCCAACTTGGAATGGGTAAATATCAAGCGAAGAGGGATCCATCCTCCTCAAATGTCTGAGATAAGGAATCAAATGCCGCATTTCTTTACCTTTATTATAGATAATCTCATAGCTATACACTAGTAGCTTGGTGCTCCACTTGTGTTTCTTTGGTGAGGATAACCNCATTATCTACTACATGCATGATGTCCATCATCGCTTTCTCATATGTGTACGTACCCAAATTGTGGTCCCATCACTAATTACTAGTGAAAGACAAAGAACACCCTTGTTGCATCAATGTTAATCCAAGACTTATGCCCAATGCATCACATTCCAAGACAAAAGAATTGGTAAAATATGGCACAACAAATACTGGAGTTATGCACATGACATCCTTTAAAGCTAAAAATGATTGTTTAGTAGTCATTCAAGACAAAGGTAATATTTTCGAGTAGAGAGGTTAAGAGAGAAATTATATTACAATAATATTTTACAAAAGGGGTACCAATAGGGTTTACAACAGTTTCCAACAATGTGATTCCTCTTGTATTTCCTATGAGTATTATTCCCCAACCATAGTTTTACCTATTGAACAACAAATCACTGTGTTATTTAACGATTTCAGAACATGTCTCTAGCCTAAAAGAAATCTTCTAAAATTTGGAGGTGTGCTAGTCCATGAACAATCTCTAATACCGCTTTAAGTGTTCCTTGACCCTTAAAAATTGAAACACAACCACTTGAAAATAGACATACTAAGATTAAATATGTAAATATACCCTTGGATATTGATAATGTGAAAAAGAATATAATGTTCAATTTCCTATTAATTTGGGGTGACCTTCCACAAGTAGAGCTCCAAATACACAACATAGGACAAACATTCAAAATTCTCCTATCTATTTAAACAAAATTTCCATAGGAAAAACCTGAACTACTTGTGGTCCATTCACTATTGGCTATCGACTACCTAGTGGGCCTTAGAAAGTGGACCTCTTTACATTAAATAACTTCCCAGTATTATCCAATGGGTTGTATTCAAAGATGATGGACACATACAAAAATTAACTGGCCTTATAAAGTGGACCTTTTTACATTAAATAACTATCCACTATTATCCAATGGACCTTATTCAAAGAGGATGACCACATACAACAATTAACTAGTTCCTCAGTAGCTTAAAGTAGGGAGGTTAGGTTAGGACCCAAACATAATTGCAATTGGCTACGAGTATTAAACTAAGCACACAAAAAATTGAACAACTGATTGAGGGTTTTAGATGGATAAGTTTCTATACTATTTATTTAAGTAAATCTTAAGAGTGTCAACATAGTCTTCAAACCCCAATGTACTTTTCCACTTTCAACTCTTGCACTTGTTAGTCACCTTATTGGAAAAAAATACAATGAAATTCATCTTAGACATGAAAATAAAAAATTTCAAACAAAAATATTTGAAAATTGGAAGATTACTCATTGGTAATGAAATTGATGAACTTGAAGACACTTTCTTGAGTGATGTCCTTGGCATCCAGCCAATTTTCTGCTAACTCTTCTTGGAACAATTTTTCACTATATGTCCTTAGAAGACTCACTATATATGTCCTTAGAAGACTCACTCCCAACATTTAACACCAACAAAACAATTTATACACGAAGATTGCGAACTATACAACAAAATAAACATATAAAAACTTTAGAAAATCAAAATTGGATTTTCAATACAATATACCTTTTGTCATGTTAAAAAAACCAAATTAATTTTCCTTCATGAGAATTTAGTGAAATCTAATAAATTTTGACTGATGAGGTAAAGAACTTAAACTTTCACAGTGAAATATAAAGAGATATGGTTTAGGCACTTACAATGTAATATACAAATACCAGCTTTTCTTAAATTCAAGTTGTGAGAGGGAGAAAGAACATATAATCGATTTAAGCACCAAAGATTTAGAAAATGAAAGACTTTGCGATAACCAATAAATCATGCATTGGTTGAAGTAGGCCTTAAATACATAAGGTGAGAAGAGTTGAGTAAAAGGATGCCAAATTTAGAGCTTTATCATTAGCCCATGGTAAAGAACGCAAAGAAACGTCTACGATAATTTGTCATTAGCTCGTTGACTTCAATTTCAAATAGAACACTAAATAACACCAAAGTACGAAAATGTTGTGAATTTACACTAGATATCAAAGTTCCAACTCCACTTCTAGACATTCAACCACTTACAACATCAAAATAGTGATTTAACAATAAAACACAAAAATTTGTAAGGCCATCCAAAGCTCACTGCAAAAGACTATGTAAACCAAGACAAGGATTTCATCAAACTCAGTGCTTAAACCAACTCGAAATCGATTGTTACGATAATGAAAATGCTCAGAAAAATCAAGCAAACAACCATAACTACAAGGAAAATCGACCCAAAGATAAACAAATAGATATTCAATAGTAAAAAAATACATTTGCAACAATAAACCTAGATTCAAGAGAAGGTCATCTAGAGCTTATTTCAAAATACTATGTAAACTAGGACGAGATTTTTTTCAAATTCGATGCGTAAATCGAGACAAAATCACCTCTTACAACCATCAAAATGCTAAGGAAACTCAGGCAAACATGTACAACTACAATTTGTATCGATCCAAAGCTAATCCATAAATGTTTCTTAATTCCTTCTGCAACTCAATTCTTTCTTCATGTAATTCCTTGCCATTGTCATACGAGTAAGGTCACAAGTTTTTCGTTGATCTCCTTAATGGCAGTACATGAAACAATATAAATATAAATGTTTAGGCAACAATAAAACTCATTAACATAATTAAACCTCTTGCATTGCCACTTTTTCAATGGCATTAACATTTCCTATCCATAAACATGAACTTTTCACATCGCTACTAGTGATCAAAATTCAACCTTTCCTATAGCATCCAAGGGGTTCAAACCCATACTAGAAAAGTAAATAAAAAAAACCCTTCTAAAAAATGTAAATTTTTGAAAACATTTGTCATTTATGAAGGAAAACAAATATTATAAAATTTCAAAAGAAGGGTCTCATTTTCAACAACCTTAATCTTTTTCCCAACTCTTGGATGCTTAGTGAGAATTATGAATTTCATATTATATGAGTATGGATGTGAAGCATGAGAAATATTGATGATTCAATGGCCATTGCTTGCCTTTGGCATCTAAATACTAAACTCATCTATATTCTTTTTGGATCTCATCTATTCCTTGATACAACATACACTTCTACAACATAAAATTTATCACAAATCTCATCCCTATACAATTATATCACTCTATTTTTATATTCAACATCTTGAGTGTCACTTAATATAATCTTCCAGAAGCTTGGACACCTTATCTTTCTAAATCCCCACTTCAATTCATGTTTGATGTGAACTTTTATCCTTGTCAACATGATAATTGGAAATGCCATTTAATGTCCATACTTAATGTGTTCACATCCCACAACCAACATAATATCATTTACTTTGGTATATTTTCCTGCTCTCTTAGGTTTTCAAAAAAACAAAACAATTAGTCATGGGTTATGGGTGTAAATTGCATTCGCATTGAAAACTTATTGGCAAGATTCATCATAGATGTGTGGTTTGATGAAAATTTTGAAGAGAACACAATAGACATCCACTTAACCCAAGGAAATAAGGCCATCTCCCTTTCTTCATGTTCACATAGTCCATATCTCTAAAAGCATCTAACACATTGACAAATATAACATGGTTATAGCATTGGTATCTAATAGTTTATTATTATTTGAGAACATTCACTAGCCTCTTGATCACTTAGTATATTGTTCATGACATCCATGCTATTGCAATAGATACTTATAGAAAAAAAATCACAATTAATACTTGAATGTAAATCTCTCAACAATTCACTCATCTTGTATAGGTTTTTTCAAGCTCATTGTAAAGATAATGCATAGTTTTTTTTGTTTCACACAAAATTATGCTAATGATTTTGTTTGGGGCAAACAAAATACATTAATATTAATGATAACTTGTATGTTCTTGATTAAGTTTATGTCCAAGCCTATGTAAAATAGAGCTTTTGAACATAACAAATCCTAAAATTTGAATTACAACAATGAGGATTGTGATTGTATTCATTCAATTTTCTACATCATCAATTCTTTACTTATCTCATCATTCCACTTTCCCCAATTTTATTTATATTTATCTATAACACTCCTTGTTTATAGAAACATTGACATCAACGTGATGATACTTTAAGTGTCAAATATTTGATAATTGTCCTTAGATCTCTTTCCCCTCCCTCATTGTAGGCCCAACAACAATGAGATATATTATTTACACCCTTAATGATTGAAGCAATATTTTTGATGTCTTGATTCAGATTTATAAAAAACACACTAAACAAAATAACACAGAGATTCCAGTGAACAATAACTTCTATTGAATAAATAAACTAGGTTGAAACTGTAAAACTACAAAACTGAAAACAACTTGCTCGAATGGTAGTAGTTATCTCTCAGAAGAGATGTCATTGCTACATGCATCCGTTTGAGAAGAATGATTACAATGAGGCTCCAAAGGCCTTTTTAACATTACTCATGAATGCGAAAACCCTAGACATCCAAAACCCTAACCGTAGTATAATAAATGTCAAAAGTTATGTGGGTCTCGATGGGTAAGTTGGTACCTCAACTTCGTGTAGTCGTAAATTTTTCATACAACCTTCGTTTTAGGCACGTGATATCCTATTGTAAATGTATTTTTGATAACTACATATTATTCCATCAAAGTTGACTCCTTAGACAGTTTGAGTGTGGCAAGCCAAAAAATCATTGTTTAGGTCCCCAAAAATGGCCCTATTCACATGAAAGCTTCCAAAATAAGCCAGTTGGATTAGGTGGGCGACCACCAATATCCATTTGGTAGTTGTGTAGGGCTTTAGACAACCCCATATGGAAGTTGTGTAGGGATAACCCACAATTACAAAGAATTACAAAAGAATGTGTTGAACTAAAACTGTCAAAAGGAGCCAGTTGGAATAGGTGGGTGGCCACCAATATCCACCTGGATCATGCCTTGGTCGGATTCTTAAGTAGGATATGGATAAGGTAACATAAATAATCTTATCCTTATATCTATGCAATAGGATTATGCTCTGACATCCACTCTGTCACACTTTTTTAGAAAATAAAGTGAGTGATCAATGTAAAAAATGACCTCTTACAACCATCAAAATGCTAAATAAACTCAAGAAAACATGTACAACTACAATTTGTATCGATCCAATGATAATCCATAAATGTTTCTTAATGCCTTCTGCAACTCAATTCTTGATTCCACTAATCCCTTGCCATTGTCATAAGAGTAAGGTCACTAGTTTTTCGTTGATCTCCTTAATGGTAGGTACATGAAACAATATAAATATAAATGTTCATGAAATAATAAAAGTCATTAACATAATCAAACCTCTTGCACTGCCACTTCTTCAATGGCATTAATATCATTTCCTATTAATAAACTTGAAACTTTCACATTGATACGAGTGATCAAAATTGAACCTTTCCTATCCCTTCCAAGGGGTTCAAACCCATAGTAGAAAATTGATTCAAAAAACCCCTTTGAAAAAATTTAAATTTTTGAAAACATTTTTCATTTATGAAGGAAAACAAATATTACAAAATTTCAAAAGAAGGGTCTCATTTTCAACAAATTCAATCTCATTTCCAACTCTTGGATGCTTAGTGAGAATTATTAATTTTATATTATATGAGTATGGATGTGAAGCATGAGACAAATTGATGATTCAATGCCCATTCCTTGCCTTGGCATCTAAAGACTAAAATAATCAATATTGTTTTTGGCTCTCATCTATTCCTTGTTATGACATACCCTTCCAAAACATAAAATCTATCACAAAGTTGATGCATATACAATTCTATCACTCTATTGTCATATTCAACATCTTAAGTGTCACTTAATATAATCTTCCAGAAGCTTGGACACCTTATCTTTCTAAATCTCCACTTCAATTCATGTGTTATGTGAATATTTATTCTTGTCAACATGATAATTAGCATGCCATTTAATGTCCATACTTAATTTATTTGGATCAGGCAATCAACATAATGTCATTTACTTTGATATATTTTCCCCCTCTCTTATCTTTGCTAAAAAACAAAACAATTAGTCATTGGTTATGGGTTATGGGTGTAAATTGCATTGACATTGAAAAATTATTGGAAAGATTCATCATAGATGTGTGGTTTGATGACAATTTTGAAGATAACACAATAGACATCGACTTAACCCAAGGAAATGAGTTCATCTCTCTTTATTCATGTTCACATAATCCATCTCTCTAAAATTATCTAACATGTTGACAAATCTAACATGGTTACAACATTGGTATCTAATATTTCATTATTATATGATAACATTCACTAGCCTCTTGATCACTTAGTATATTTTTCATGACATCCATGTTATTGCAATAAAATACTTATAGAAAGAAAAACGTATCTCAACAATTCATTGATCTTGTATAGGTTTTTTCAAGCTCATTCTAAAGATAATGCACTGATTTTTTTGTTTCACACAAACTTATGTTAATGATTTTGTTTGGGATTAAAAAAACTACATTAAGATCAATGATAAATTGTATGTTCTTGATTAAGTTTGTGTCTGAGCCTATGTAAAATAGACCTTGTCAACATAACAAAACCTAAAATTTGAATACAATGAGGACTGTGATTCTATTCATTCAATTTTCTACATCATCAATTCTTTACTCATCTCATCATTCCACTTTCCCCAATTTTATTTATATTTATCTATAACACTCCTTGTTTATAGAAACATTGACGTCAATGTGTTCATACTTTAAGTGTAAAATATTTGAGAATTCTCCTTATATCTCTTTCTCATCCCTCATTGTCAGCCCAAGAACAATGAGACATATTATTTACAACCTTAATGATTGAAGCAATATTTTTTATGCCTTGATCTGAATTTATGAGCAGAGAAAAATGAATAACTGACTGAATATAATAACACAGAGATACGGAGAACCACAACAGATATTCAATGAATAATAACTTCTATTAAATAAATAAAATAGGATGAAACTGTAAAAATACAAAACTAAAAACAACTTGCTCGAATAGTGGTATCTATCTATGAGAAGAGATGTGGCGGCTATGCGCATATGTATTATAAGAAATATTACGATGAGGATACATAGGCCTTTTTAACATTACTCAGGAATTCCAAAACCCTAGACATCCAAACTCCTAACCCTAGGAGATGAAATGTCAAAAGTTATGTGGGCCCTGATGGGTAAGTTGGTAGCTCAAATTTCCGAGGTTGTATCGTTTGCATACGACCTCCGTTTTTGGTGTGTGATATCCCGTCGGAAAGGTATTTTTGAGAACTACACATAATTCAATTAAAATATGACTCCTTCACTGTTTAGGGTTCTGAAATGGCCCTAGAAGTACAAAAAGATGTATTGACATGAAAGCTTCCAAAATAAGCCAACTAGATTAGGTGGGTCGCCACCAATCTCCATCTAGAATTTGTGTAGGGCTTCATATATCCCCAAAAGTGTAGAACCCACAATTATAAATAATTACAAAAGAACGTGTTGAACTAAAACTCTCAAAAGGAGCCAGTTGGAATAGGTGGGTGGCCCCCAATATCCACCTGGATCATGCCTTGGTGGGATTCTTAAGTAAGATATGGAGAAGGTAACATAATTCATCTTATCCTTATATCTATGAAATAAGATTATGCTCTAACATCCACTTTGTCAAACGTTTTTCCTTGGTTTGCAAAATAATGTGAGCGATCAATGTCCTCAATAATAACCACATACTTAGTGGTGATGATGAGAAATTTCATTTAGCTTTTTGTTCATATCGACCTTAGAAATTTCCAAATTGTAGACATCTTAGCCTACTTAATAATCAATGAGTGAAATCATTCAATATTTSCATGTTCCTAGGGCCCTAYAAAGAAAGTAGGATGTTTTCATGKATTTATAATGTTTTGATATAATTACCTYCTTTCMACAAAGGCCTCAGGGTCTARGACAAYTTCTTATTTTYTAATGAGATCTACAACAAACATGACTACCATGGTGAAGCATGATTGTGATATGATTGCGATATGAATCTAAGTTGTAATACTCTCTTATCATATGTATACATAGAACAAATTCTCTCTGATATAAGTGTTTACAAAATTGTTTGATCATAACATTATATCTAGAGATTTACTTTATTAGTTAAAACACTCTGATACTCAGGTCCATCGAAAAAAAGTGTGGCATCGTATTTATAAATTTTATTTATTATTTATAATATACATACAATCCATAAGTTACATTTAAAAATAAAAATTACAAAGTATTATTTTCTATTGAAATTACAACATTTATATTTGATGATTTGTGAACTTTTAACATTAGAAAAAATTGAAAAAAATATTTTATTTAAAAGGATTCTTATTTTGAAATCTATAATCAATTTGCAAATTTATAAATTGAAATACAAGTATTTTTACCACCATTGATTATAACTTAATAATAAACAAACTTCCATCCCATCTACCCCACTGCACCAAAAAAACAGTATCAAAACTTTGAAAAACAAATAGTTTAATACGACAGGATTCCCACAAAGACATAATAATATTGAACAAATCTAAATCAAGGCATGTAATGATTTTTCTTTTCCCAAACTATTAAATTTTTAATATAAAAAATTAAAATCATCAACATATTTACTTGAAAAATAAAATTAAATATGTAGCCTCGTTTTCAACGCTATCCACCAAAGGGAGATCCAGAGACTCAAAAGGATCAACTTTCATCCGCGAGAAGAAGCAGGACATGCATCTGTACAAATCCTCTATCCTCTTTGTATTTACTATTAGAACATATAGAGGCACTTTTAAAGAAGAGATGGAAAAAATTGGCTCTGGCAAATGGAACATTTTGATTGTCGTTCTTGGCAAAACTTTGCTCTGGCAAATGGAAAAAATTGGCTCTAGCAAATTGAGTTATTTAATTTGGTTGTATTAAAACGTTATGAGAAAATTGCTATCATGGTGCTCTTTGCAGATGAAAATCTAACAAGAAGGGGACATTTTGAGTACGAGGTTCTAAGAGATTCCACTAGAAACTTTGACATAAACAACATGCTTGGCAAAGGAGTATTCAGTGAAGTTTATAAGGTATAATTTCAAACATGGATTTAATGAGTTTATCCTAATATATGCCTTGTTTG
>JASDQU011028316.1:11701-31497 GCA_032191745.1 Picea mariana
TAACAAGAAGGGGACATTTTGAGTACGAGGTTCTAAGAGATTCCACTAGAAACTTTGACATAAACAACATGCTTGGCAAAGGAGTATTCAGTGAAGTTTATAAGGTATAATTTCAAACATGGATTTAATGAGTTTATCCTAATATATGCCTTGTTTGCAAATCAATTAAAATGAGTTTGGTGAGTAGGGAAGACTTTCGAATGGGAGGGATGTTGCTCTTAAGAAACTGATGAGCTTATGGTATAGAATCAAAATGGGATGTTGTGCAATTCATTCAGTAATTGTTCTCAAAATGAATATTCCTTATGGTATAGAATCCTAGAATTAATTTCCACGAATTCGTTTCGAGGAAGAGGTTACACTTCTCGTGAGTATGCCATTCATGGTAAATTGACGGAAAGGCTGACGTTTATATTTATGGGATTGTGGTTCCCATGATTGTGAGAAAATGTGTGGATGAAGCACTGCTAGACTCTATGTACATTTTTTTCGAATGGGTTTTTTTCTATTTTAATAAATTGTTCATCAGACCACATGTTTTCCCCCACCTTGTATCTATCTTAAATTTTACTTAAAAGTAAAATCTAAAAATACCCTTTTGAAAAGAACAGTTTAAGGATTATGAATATAAATTTTTGCTAAATTTTTCACTGTGTATTTTAGAGATATGGATATTTCATTTCACTATATCATAATATCTACTGAAAATATTATGCAGTGATTTGAAAAAAAAAAAAAAAAAATTAAATTAAAATAATGAAAATGAAAACAAATTATAGGAATTGAAAGTATATTGGTGTCATTTTCGAAACCAAATTCCAACTATTTGAAGGAGTCTGCAACCTCCAAAGTTTAGGTAATCTTGGGAGAATTCTTTGATTTCTGGAGACAATCCCAATTTCTAGTTTTCGGTCAAAACAATATTCTTTTGGTCGAAAAAGTAAATTCTAATGGAATCCATCAAAATTAAATGGTTTCCATGGTTTTGGGCCGAAAAAACCATGTTTCATCCAAAAGATGGTTAAGTGAATTCCGTCGGCTGAAAAAAATGAAAAGACACATCGTATCATTTCATTTCGTGCCAAATCGTATAAATACGCTTTCGGTCAAACACATTTAACACAATTCATCACATGTTCGATGGTTTTCTAGAGCACCTAAACAAAATTTCAAATCATTTTTTTCGTTTTTGTTGAATAAGGTAATTGATGTTTGTTGGCACCATGCCGAAGGGGAAAGAAGAACGGACGTGGGAAATAAAGCATGGAGAAAACTGAAGTAACAAATGGCAAACGAACAACACGCATGCATGCAAGAAATCGTGCACAAAGGAAAGCGAGAGCTGGAAGAAGAACAACACGCATATGGGAGAAAGACCTAACGTAAGAAGGGTTAGGGTTTTGGTAATATTCTGAAAAAGGATGAAGTGTCCAAAATGTATAAATATAGATACGAAATTATCATATAGGGTTGGGTTTTTCATTGTTATTATTATTGTTGTTGAGGGTTAGGCTTTGTAGTGAAGTCTTGGAGACTGTAACTGCACAGGAGCATAGGAGATATGTAATGTTTTTAGCTGTATGAACCGATTTTGTAAGATTTTAAGAAAAGAAGATACGAGGGAAGGTAGATCTGAGGATTAGACCATAGGCTGTAGAGCCTGGTGCGATCTCGTTCACCTCACATAGATCTTACCCAATTTTGTGGAGAATTGTAAGCGCATGGTGCCAGGAATGCAGAACTGCCATAATAAAAGAGCCAAGAGTCAATTCTTTGTGGACATAGCCCAACAGGTGGTGAACCACGGTAATACTTGTGTAATATGTTAAATGTATTCATGTCTCTTCTTTTATCCAGCAATTAATGGTTAAGCTTGATGAATGAGTTAGCACATTGTTATGAATCTGTTTATGCTTTGCTGGAATTAAACTGTGGGATATACATAGGCGAATTCAAGGAATAAGTAGTTTACCTTACAGCTCACGGTACCTATCTTTAATAAAGAAACCCCTATCCCCTACTCTGTCCTAGGTTGTAAACACCTGAGTCTTACAGTGACCCATTCAAAGCTATCTCGGGTGAGATTACGCAGTACGTTTTGGGTGTTGTCTTGCCTTCTGGTTTACTAGGGGGGCTGATAGTTTTAAAGGATTTGTTGGAACCTTGAATGACATGAACCCTGGGTTAATAACTCAGACAACCCAATAAGAGAAATAGTAAACCAACAAATGGTTCTGTTGTCGGGTTAAGGGAAAAAAGAGAGGATTGATTAGATGAGATGGAATGAATAAGAACAAAAGGAGTGGAACATAAGAGTAATGATCCATTAGAAGGGAATGTTGAGACTTTGGAACCCCACGAGAGAAGAAATCGAGGGCTGGTTGAGAACTAAAGAGCTAGAATTTGCACAGAAAGATAATAGAAACCCCAGGATCACACCGCGTAAATACCTGGATAAATACGTATTTACGGATTTACACGAAGTCTTTTTCTATGATTTTCCGCATCTACTATAGGAGTGGATCTTAAGGTTAAAGTATAACCTCAGGATGAATCAGATTCGATAGATACAGATCCAACAACTGCAGTAGGTCAACAAAAATTCACCCACGCAGTCAAATTTTGTCTTGACAATATTATGGCAGGCTTTATCACAGAATTTGCGGTAAACACAGAAAAGTCATACAGCACAGCCGAGCAAGAGTTCCTACAAGGACCTATAGGAAGGTACATTCGATCACTGCATACTTCTATCAAGATATTGCTATATAAAAAGGGTGTAATGAAAATGGAATCAAATAGGTAGACTTCCCTATGTGCATGGGGGAAGGGGGGAAGTACTGATAGAGATAGGAGGAATGGAAGGAGGGCTGGATAAAGAGAAGAAGGAGGAGGAACCCTTGGACATAATCTTGATGGATGACGACTAGCTTAAGTGGATCTTAGCATCATCGGGAATCACACATAGTGGAGCACCCTACCAATATAAGGTGAATACCAAGAAGAGAGTCGTAGCCAAGAGGGAGGGATTGGCAAGTGATGAGGAAGAGGTAGAGGATCTCCAGGATGTGGAGCAGATTGAGGAAATCTTGCACATGATGTATGAGAGGAAAACAAGAGGTCCAAGAACAGGAGGAGAAGATAGCCATCCCTTTCATATTAATGTCAGTGTGGAACCCATAAACCCATGTGCGACCAATACACCAAAAAGAACACCACCATTTAGAAAACCAAAGTTTGGAGGAAGTATGACAGCAGGAAGTAGAGGAGCCAGCTCGGGCAACCTGAGTCAAGTATCTACACCATACAGAGGAGGGAGTAGCTCAGTATTTGGAATGGCAGGACAAGATCCTACTATCAAATTATGAGAGTTTCAAGGAGAAGCAGTAGAAGACCCTAAAAATCATTTGTTCATTTGTGTAAAGATCTGGGAAGCAAAGAAAATCCTTGATGAAGACACCAAACTCACACAGCTAGCGATCACACAAAGAGGTAGAGCACTAGACCGATACATGAGTCTAGACATGAACAGTTCTCCCAAAACGACAAGGACACTCGACGACATTAAGAAATTATCGATAAATGAGTTCCAGAAGTCGATCTCAGAAAATCAATACATGAATGAGATGATTGAAATAAGACAGAAACCAGGAGAATCAGTATGGGAGATTGATCAAAGATTCAAGCGATTAAAAGGAAAGTTAAAATACCTTATGATTGATTTGCAACATTGACACTTGTTTGTCAACTCACTACTCCCACACTTAAAATATCCATTATGACAACATAAGTTTCAGACGTAGGAAGAGGCTCTGTAGGTAGCCTTGCAATTAGAAGAGAATCAGTACCAACAGATGGACCCGACTATCGAAGAACTGAACGATGATCTGAAGAACTTAACATTTCAGCTGAACCAGAATAAGAACAAGGACAAACGAGAAGTAGTTTGGTGCACTGCCTGTAGGACGGAAGGACACCATAAGAATGAATGCCCAACATTCGCACAGTATATGGCGACAAATATGCCAAACCCACTGCCATAGAGAGGATTATGGTGAAAAATATGCAAGAAACTGGGTCACGACCCTTACCACTGCATGATGATGTAGAAATACCAAAAATTTCCAAAGAACTCATATTGCACCTTTTACAAGTCAGTCGGACATGACAAAAAATATTGCAAAACTATGGAGCTGATGCAAGAAAGAACATCAGACACATACATGGTACAAGAACAAATGATGACTTGGCAAGAAGCACCACAGTTCACTCAAGCCCCAGCCCCATACAACACTGCACAATAGTATTATAATACTACGCCACAACCGTACAATAATGCATAGCCACAGTACAACCCAACACAACCCCAATACAATACCGCATAGTATAATTAGGGACCACAGTATAACACTCTGCGAGGTGATCGCGTAAGATATAGAGGAGAAGGATGAGCTAGAGGAGGTTTCAGTAGCGGTAGAGGACCTGTTACATGTCAAAATCTCCAGCAACCAGGAAATTATGCACGAGAGTGTCTACTACCACTAGGGACTTGTATGTATTATCATGCATTGGAACATGATACAGAGGAATGTCCGACATTACTTGTAAATATCCAAAAAAAATGAATCAAAATAACTAGAATGTTCAGTGGATTTCAGTCGAAGCAAGGGATGATGGATGAAACATCAACATAGTCACTCAAGTAGGAACAAAACCATGAAATGACATGGTTCGGTAGGAACTAGTGCAAAACCAATGGGTAAAGAAGAACACTGACCCCAAGAAGCAGTTCGACGCACATAAAAAGAAGGATATCTTTACAGAAGCCCGACAAGAATTCCAGAAAGAGAACATTGCGTGGACTACACAATAGAACAAACAAGCTTTGGAATATGAAATGATGCCATCACTAGACCATGCCAATAGAATACAACCCAAGGAACAAGTAAGTTCTATCAAAGACTTTTTGCAATCATGCATCAAAATGTTAAGTGATCCTTTATTTGTCAAAATATTGCAAAATATCCTAGGAAAATGTAGCAGCGAGATGGAACAGAAGCCAGAATTGAAAACTGTCAACCACCTACACACAAGAAGAAGAACAAGTAGGGAATTTAGACTAAATGCTAACATTGGGGATTTCAATATGGGAGATATTATACTAGATCTAGGATTTGAACTGAATGTACTACCAAAAGATACATGGAAATGCATCGGAGAACCTACACTGGGATACTCAACTGTTCAATTAAAGCTGACAAATCAACATAGATTCCTACCAATAGGTAGACTAAAAGGAGTGATGATAGATCTGGATGGTGTGCTCACTAAGGCATACTTTGAAGTCATTGAAATAGTAGACGACACAACACCTTACCTGACACTACTCGATCTGGATTTGGCGTTCGACAACCAGGCCATAATTAACTTAAAAACTGGAAAAATGCATTTGATTCGGGGGACTACAGGGTCATAGCCCCACTCAACCCATCAGAAGGTGAGAGGTTCATAGAACCCACTTGTTTGGATTTAGAAGAGATCGACCATTTGTACAGAACAATTGTGCACGATGCGAACTATATAAACCCAACTGTAGACGGGGTACTTAGTTGGAGGAGCATTAATTCATGTAAAAAAGACTCAAACACCTTGTTAGAAAACTGGAATCAAAGACTACACGAAATATCCACGAGAATGTGTGCTAGAATAGACCGCGTAGTAAGATGGATTGGCATAGAAATCAGAGAACCACCCAGTTTTCACTGGCTCAATGATTTGGAAACTTTCTTGACACAATATGAAGAAGAAGTATTAGAAAACCAGATATTGCTAGCACTTGATTTAGCACTAAAGGCTACACCCACATGATGGTGGGGTGCACACAAAGAGACTATCACCGATTGGTACCAATGTAAGCGATCACTGAACATAAGGTTCATTGCAGATACATGTAACAAACAATAGAAATATGATGGACTAGGCACACTAACAGAACACTTGGAGGCATGTAAAACAATGTGGAAAATGACACCACCATAGGAATGGTCTCACCACTTCATTCATACTTTAGAGGGCATACCATCAAATTGGTATACAGACTAGGAAATGCGCAAAGGAACCAAGACTTGGGCGACACTCCAAAAAAACTTTACAATCAGTTTCTCATTCGAGCATGAAAACCCCAGCATAGACACGTCCCTAAAATGGATCAGAAACATCATATTCATTGAATAACTAGAAGTATAAGCTATCACAGAGGTACAACAATGGAATAAGAAAATAGTCAAGGATTTACTTTCATGCTACCACGTATAGGAGGAAGCATTGGATGAAGATGATCCACGTGATATTCATATCGGAGAAGTCGAAGGTGAGAGAGATGTGGAAAGACCACCCTTAGAGTCAATGGTCATCTCTACACCAATAAATATAAATAAGGTTAGCATAGGGACCACTGAGCAAACCAAAATGGTCAACATTAGAGATTAGTAGGATGAATAGACACTAGAAAGAATCACAGAATTGTTGTGCGAATACAATGACCTTTTTCCCACAACCATTACAGATATGAAAGGCATAGCCAGAGAATTAGAAGAAATGAAGATACCACTCAGACCTTATGAGAGACCCATTAAACAATGACCATATAGATTGAACCCCATATATAAACAAAAAGTTAAAGATTAGATCGACAGTATGCACGAGGTCGACATCATTGAACAAGTCGAAGAATCAGAATGGATAAGACTGATGGTAGTAGAGGAAAAGAAATAGGGAAGAGGGATCGGGATATGCGTCGAATTGATGAAGTTGAATGATGCATGCCTACACGACCCATTCCCCACACCGTTCATAGATGAAGTACTCGAGAACGTAGAAGGCCACAAAGCCTCCTCATTCACCGATGGATTCTCAGGATATCATCAGATTAAGATAGCACAACAGGATGGACACAAGACACAAGACCATGTTCACGAAAGAATGAGGATATTATCAATATACAGTTATGCCATTCGGACTGAAGAATGCATTTTCAATATTTTCTAGAGTGGTCATCGAAGAATTTAATGAATTCATCCATCAATTCCTCGAAGTATACCTAGATGATTGGATAGTGTATAGCTTACTAAAAAACCATGTGGAAGTTTTACAACTGATGCTAGAATGATGCAGATAGTGCCAGATATCATTGAATATTAATAAATGCATATTTGGAACACCATTTGGGATACTATTGGGACACATAGTATGCAAATAGCGTTTGCTAGTGGATATGGCCAAAATCACAGTCATTGTTAATCTACCAACACCAAAAATACTCTGCCAACTAAGAGAAACATTAGGACATACGGGATATTATAGGAAATTCATCAAAGGCCACACACAGATTACAACACCAATGGAAAAAATGTTAAGGAAGGATACAAAGTATCAATGGAACAAAGAGTGCCAACATGGTCTAGATACCCTGAAGGAGAAGATGGTCACTGCACCAATATTGGTATTTCCATATTGGGAGAAGACATTCCATGTACATGTAGATGCATAAGCGATAACACTTGGAGCTATCTTAGTGCAACCAAGATTAGTAGACTTGGATCACTCAATAGTGTTTGCAAGTAGAAAATTATCGGACTCAGAACAAAATTATAACACGACAGAAAGAGAAGGCCTAGGTATGGTTTATGCACTACAAAAATACAAACATTACCTATTGGGAAAAAACTTTAAGATGTTTCCAGATCACTCAGCTTTGAAATACCTAGTCAACAAGCCAGTGTTGCGGGGGAGAATATGTCGATGGTTATTTCTATTTCAAGAATTTGACTTTGAGGTAATAGTTAAACTAGGAAAGTTGAATGTAGGACTTGAGCACCTACCGAGGGTCAAAAATGGAGAGGAACTAACACATTTAGAAGACAACTTTCCAAATGCACATCTATTCTCAATAGAGATTGTTGACGATTACTTTGCAGAGATCATCTAGTACTTGAGAATAGGTACTTCACTGCAAGAATAGACCACTACGTAGAAGAAGAACCTGGTAGTCCACGCAACCAACTATCAATTGATCGCAAGACATCTATACAAGATGGGTGCAGATAACATATTACAAAGATACGTACTAGACCATGAACAACCAATAATTTTATCAGAATCCCATGAGGGAATAGAAGGAGGGAATTATGCAAGAAAAGCTATTGTGCATAAGGTACTACATGCAAGATTATGGTGGCCAATGATCCATAGAGACTCGATAGAGTACTGTCAGCAATGTGATGTCCGTCAAAGGGTAGGAAAACCTATCAGAAGGGACGAGATGCCACTACAACCACAAGTTACACTTCAGGCATTTGACAAATGGGCGATAGACTTTGTGGGACCCATTAACCCACAAGCCAAATTAACAGGGACAAGATATATTATCACCGCGATGGAATACCTAACAAGATGGGCAGAAGCTACACCAGTAAAACATTGCAGTGCAGAGATAGCGACACCCTTTCTGTTCGAACAGGTAATTACTAGATTTGGGTGCCCAAGAATTTTGATGAGAGACCAAGGAACACATTTCATAAACAACACCATCTGAGCGATGCTTGAATATCTTGAAGTTTGTCACCAAAAAAGCACATTGTACCATACACAGGAAAATGGAACAGTAGAAGCCTTCAACAAATTCTAGAGAACGCCTTGACAAAGATATGTAACATCAACATGGATGATTGGGACCTCAAGGTACCAGTAATGTTATGGGCGTATAGAACCAAATGCAAAAAGTTGACAGGCCACACACCATTCCAACTAGTCTATGGTCAAGAAGCAGTAATGTCGTTAAAATTTTTAATACACAGTCTACGTGTAGCAACTATCACACACATGAAAAAATGAGGTGGAGTACAGGAAAAAATGAATCAATTACTATCGATGGAGGAAGACCGATTCTTGGCAAGATTCCACCAACAAGTACAAAAAGAAAGAGACAAATCTTGGCATGACCTGCACATCAAGAGGAAGGCATGCAAGGAAGGAGATCTAGTATTTCTCTATGATAGTAAATCGTTGCAACATCCAGAAAAGTTGAGAATGCATTGGTTAGGACCATATGAGGTAAAATCTGTCGTAGACGGAGGAGCTGTACAGTTCAGAGATCTAGCAGGTGCATACCTCAAAGGAATGATCAATGGGAGCTAGATGAAGTTGTACAAGGACTGTTGACCACCCACTGCGCAGTTTAAAGAAAAAAAAAAAGCCACATGAAGACAACAAGGGAAACGATAATAACCATATCGAAAAAATAAACAAGCGAGAAAAGGAAAGTCAGCAAAAGCAGGCTGACAGAACAACATGAGGAAGTTTTAAGGAAAGGAAAGGATGGATGGGATGTCACATTAAATGTGCCAATTGAAGACGACAAAGTAGGCATAATGGCAAGTACAAAACCACCGTGAATGCATTGAACCCACAGTTATGGTGAATTAATCGCATGATGGAGGAAGTGTCCTCAACAAGCTTCATGACGAACCCATACAACACACGAGCACATAAGCAGTTATTCTATTTGTGAAAGGAGAACATAAAAAGAGAAACAACAACTAGAACGGACAGAGTGAAACTATAGAGCTCAGTGAAGCCATTCAAACTGAACAAACATTCTACAGACACCATTATCGCACCAACGAAGCTTGTAGAACTAGGCCAGACAACTAGATCAACCAGGCTTCAGACTAGGTCACGGGTCCACTGGAAGAAATCGAGAAGTAGCCACCAGAGATCATTGATATTGACGACATCCCGTCATCAGAGGAAATCCCAGTAGAGCCCACACCAATACTAGAGGAGATTCTACAATCACAAACAAAGGCCATGGAACAAGATACACAAAAAATGGTGCACGAGCCTCAGAATAAAGAAGAAGAAACCCACTAGGAAATACCACCAAAACATACTGAAGTAGTTGTGGATGTGAACATAACGACACAACATATGGCAGCAGAGGAGTAACCAGATGAGACAAAAGCACCTGGCTTAGGTCACCCAATTGAGAAGACCGCTGGAACTACCTGGGCATGGCCAGAGTGGATGACAGGAGAACAACCAGCAGTTGTTGGAACTTTGATCCAACCAACACAATAGGAGGACCGAGTTTAAATACCAAGCTCACCTCAAAAGAAACTAGCTTTGGAGATTGTGCTACCTCGCATACCAAAGGCAGTACAGGTGGACCCGCAGCTATTGGGTCACGTCGGGAAGATTAGGTATTCTGACCATGACATAGCAGATGAAACCAAATATCTAGATCTTGCACCACAGGTCTTTATACAGAAATTAATTTTGAACCAACTCAGAGAAACCATGACTCAACCACACCAGTGGGCCACTAGATTAGACAGAACAAGAATTCTAGGGTTTTTGAAGATACCACACTTTGGCAGAGGCCAATATGCATTGACATACGTCAAGAAACTGCTCACAGTTACGCATGGAAAGGATATATGGATGGACAAACCCATCCCCATAACTGTCCAACTTATCATGCAGATAACAGGCCTACCCACCAAGGGTATGGATCCCGTGCTGATTCTGGACGATAAGTCCAAGGGAAAAAAATTGGAAGAAGAGATGAAGAATAAATATGGCACCGATGGAAGAACAAGAGGCATTATAATCAAACATATCAACAATGTCGTGACACAATTGGGCACAAATATCTTAGCCTGTAAACTGCTAAGAAAGTGTCACAAAGACGAAGTACCGACAGGAGTCATTGTTGTTGCAGCTCAGTGCACAGAAGGCACCTCCATGAGCTAGTCGCCATACCTATCAAACTTGTTCCAAGTAGACTACAAAGATGTGTAGGACACATGTATGAAATTTCATTACTCATGGTTGATCACTCTCATAGCTTTCATGGGATAGCGAGAACCAGAATTCGTTGTCTTTTGTACCACACCATAACTAGGAGGATAAAGATATTGCATCCTGAGATTCGTGCCACTAGCCAATCATAAGAAGGGGAATGGAATCGTATTCAAAGCTTACCTACTGGATATATATAAATCCATTAGATGAGCATGGAGAATAACACCAGAGGTTGTCGCACGATACGAAGGCATCACCAATTTCTGGGCTAGGTGACAAGCCATGTGGATACAACCAAGGAAAGATCTAGATAAATAGTGGCTATAGATACGCTACTGCGTTACCGAGGGAGATATCGACATGGTCATTAGCAAATGTCCTAATGAGTGGAGGATTCCAACCATACCCAGAGATATACCGGGACAAACAACAGAAGGAGGGGCTGCGTAGGTGGAAACACACCCTCCACAAATCCCAGTACGCAAGAAATAAAGAACAAGCGAAACCAAGTTGACTCAGGCAGACGATGGCTCAAAGCATCCAGGGACCCAGAAGGGGAGGACAAAAACTACTCAGCTAACCAATGGACAACAAAAACTGACTGAGGGAGCACAGGAAACCACATTGAACCCCATCACATAAGAACTAGGGGGAACTATGAGACTAGTGGTACAGGAAGTAGGTGCACGCAAGAAGATGAAGGCACAACGAGCACCACTGAACTATACAATCACAGAGGATAATGGAGAGATGATTTCTAGAATGGTCCAAGACTGCCTCACAAAGGATTTTGATCATGTCGCGCACCATAGGGATAAACTACAGAAGGAACTGATAGAAATGGGACAACTCCTTAAGAAATTCAGGGAAGCCCAGATCACAAGTAGAGGTATAGGCATAGAGCCATCGACCACACAAATCAGAGAAAGGGTGGAGGTAGAAGAATGTGACCCAGTTCTTCTGATGCTACGCATACATTCCATGGTCTACATAAATCCTAGCATGTTGCGAATGGATGAAATTGTGGGACAGACACCACTGAAGGATTTGAATCATATCCAATTGGTCTTGACATAGATGCCATCAAGAACATTATACAAACTACAGGTTAGCGTCGACCATGAGATGCAATCGTGAGCACATAAAAACTTAGTTGAGCTACAACAAGCAACAAAGAAGCTGGAAGCGCTGGAAATAGTTTGTGCACAGGCCAAATCTGGAACTCAGGAGTAGAAGGAATGTAGAAACAAGCTGGAATTCAGAGTGGAAGAAATCTTTGGGAAACATCCAACCACTGTGCAAGGAAATGAACTCCTAGCCGCAGAAAAGATCAACCAGATTGCACAGGAAATTGATCAGTATCAGAAGGAGATCCAGACTCTCCGTGGACAGATTAGATCAACAACTCCACCGACAGTGAAGGAGAAAAGGAAGCAGGAAGAAACAATGCAACTGCAGGAGCTAGAAAAATAGGTCATCATGGCAGCCGACTTGCTAGATAACCCAACGTAACTTTGTACAACGCTGGAAGAGGATCCGCAAGTCCAACACTGGGACAAGGAGGAGGAGAGGATCAATGCAATGATCCAAGAACTCAAACAATGAAAAAATACCATACCAATTCCAGAACGGTTCAAGGGAATGCAAGTGTTGAAGAAGATACAGGCATAACTTATCACTGCGCAAACGCAGATACAAGAGCGTTAGGCTCAAATAGAACCATTGCAGGAATGGGTAGAAGAAGTACTTGCGCAAGAATAAGAATCTAGAAAACATACAGCATAGACTCAGATAGAATGCATAGGACCGATGAGTGAGGCACTAGCAGATCAGACAGTTGACACCATTAAGGAGAAAAACGTGCAGGCACTGACAAAAGAAACAGAGTTGCAAGAGAAGTTCCAGATGATCACCATGGAGATCGAGGAAGCATAGAGAAAGTAGGTGACTCGGGACGAGTCACATGTCAGTGTTGGGGGTGTGTTGGCACCAGGCCAAAGGGGAAAGAAGAACAATCGTGGGAAAGAAAGTGTGCAAAAAACTGAAGTAACAATTGGCAAAAGAACAACATGCACGCATGCAAGAAAGCGTGCACAAGGGAAAGAGACAACTGGAAGAAGAACAACACACATATGGGAGAAAGACATAACGTAATAAGGTTTAGGGTTTTGGTAATATTCTGAAAAAGGCCGAAGATCCCAAAATGTATAAATATAGATACGAAAGTATCATATAGGGTTGGGTTTTTCATTGTTATTATTATTGTTGTTGAGGGTTAGTCTTTGTAGTGAAGTCTTGGAGACTGTAACTACGCAGGAGCATAGGAGATATGTAATTTTTTTAGATGTATGAACCAATTTTGTAAGATGTTGAGCAAAGAACATATGAGGGAAGGTAGATGTAAGGATTAGACTACAATTTGTAGAGAGTGGTGCGATCTAGTTCGCCTCACATAGATCTTACCTAGTTTTGTGGAGAATTGTAAGCGCGTGGCGCCGAGAATGCAAAACTGCCGTAACAAAAGAGCCAAGAGCCAAATATTTGTGGACATAGCCCAGGAGGGGGTGAACCACGATAATACTCGTGTAATATGTTAAATGTATCTATGTCTCTTCTTTATTTCAACAATTAATGGTTAATCTTAATGAATGAGTTAACACATTGTTATGAATCTGTTTATACTTTTCTTGAATCAAACTATGGGATATACATAGGTGGCTTAAAGGAATAAGTAGTTTACCTTACAACTCATGGTACCTGGCTTTAATCAAGAAACCCCTATCCCCTTCGTTGTCCTAGGATGTAAACACCTAAGTCTTACAGTCACCTATTTAAAGCTATCTTGGGTGAGACTACGCAGTACCTTCCAGGTGTTGTGTTGCCTTCTGGTTTACCAGGAGGGCCGATAGTTTTAGAGGATTTGTTGGAACCTTGAATGACATGAACCCTGGTTCAATAAATCAGACAACCTGAGAAGGGAAATAGTAAACCAAAAATGTCTGTTCAAATTTATATTGGAATAACAATTTATATGTTGAAAGATAAATGTTGAGAAGTTTTTCAAGGTGAATTATTTATTGAACATAACTTTTACAGATAACTATACTCATGGGAAACAAAAGTTTGTGCAAGAGAAAATTTGATCACATTCGAGATAAAACTCACCATAACGATCAAAGGAAAGAGCATTATTGGAGAAATAAAAGAGAACGTGCAAATATCAAAGAAAGAAACGATGATAATGTAAATAGATATTTTCAACAAGAAGAAGTCCAACCAGGTATGCATGCACATATTGTCTATATTAAAAGTATAGAATTCAAATTTAAAATATTGTTTAATATAATTGATTGTAATTATGATTTTATGCTTTTTAAAAAACATAAATAGATTTGTCTCATAATGCCGATGAAGACGTTGAAACCAAAATTGAAGTAGAAGATGTTGAAACTGGAATTGAAGCAGAAGACGAATCACCTATAAGTATGTACATAAATTTAGATAATACAAGATGAACACTTGTATCTAGTTTAGTGAATTTGTGTTTGGGTTTTGTTTTTTAATATAAACTTTAAATTGAAATATGCAGGAGAATCTATCAACAATGATGATGAAATATTAGAAAATATTGATACTGACAAATTTGGGAAGAAAGAAGCTAAGCGTTATATAAGATATTGAACTAAGAATATATATAATACTGTTTTCAAAGATGAATCAATAATAGTACAAGATCAAATTTTACTCTGTCTAATAAAGTCGAGAAATTTAAAATAAGCTACATCATTTTTGGGTATTCAAAAGTCGACAAAAGATACAAAGGTGAAAAAAAATGTCCTTGACAATTTAACTAGTGTATTAAAAGATTTTGGAAAATCTCGAAAAAAGATGTCAGTGTTGCACGTAGAGTGATACAATCAACGGTTGTTTCATCTAACAATATAAAATATCATTTTACATGATAGATGGAAAAAACGATAGGAACATCAAGAAAAACATTGTAGAAACATATAAAATTTTGATTGCAAATAGATACAAATGATGAACTTGCTTGTTGCAGAGTGATTTCTAGACAACCCTACAAAGATAGACTTGAAAAAAATGTTAAAGAATTGGCCTGTAATTGTTGGTTGACAAAATCTTGTGTTTCACCACATACAAGAGATGTGTTGCGACGAATAATAGCACAAAAACAATATGAAGAACATCCAAAACATATATTGCCAATGACACAAATAGAATTGTTCAATAAGTTCAAAGAAGAGCACAAAGAAGTTAAAATTTCCATCAATACATTTGTGCAACAAAAACCATGGTTTGTTAGACCCATCATTGTTCATGACACTTGTTGTTGTCATTATCATGTGGAATTTGAGTTGTATTATGGAACTTTTCTTGATTTTGGTAAAAATTTATGGCCAAGTTCACCTCCTCCTTCCACATTATGTGCTTTTATATCTGAAATTCTATGTGAGAGAGAAGGTGATGAATTATTTTACCAAAAAAATGTGTTGGTGGAAAGAAATGTGATCGTTGTGGAAATCTAAGTTTTTTTCACTCAATGTATCCTATTGATATGAATGGCCAATCATTTTCTAATATAAGAGTCAATTGGAAGAGATATGAATATATCAACAACATTGCTCCACATTCTTCAAATGTTATTTCCCAAATGATTGATTTGAAAGTAGATAAAATTTGCGTGATAGATTTTTTGAAGAAGTTTGAGGAAGAAATTTATAAATACACCAAACATTCAGATAGAGCTTGGTGTAAAGACCTACAATTAAAACAGTCCCGTGAAGTGTTTCCACCAGGGACAATTTTGTTTGTAGTTGATTTTGCGGAGAATTACACATTCGTTGCAAAAAAATAAATACAGAGTGAATATTATCATTTAGATCAAGTCACAATATTTGTCCATGTTCTATATAGACATTCTCAACAAAGTATTGATAACATAGAAAACACCAACAAAAATTGACATGTTATTAAAAAATATCACTTTTATATAAGTGATTATGGAGCACACAACACACATTATGTACACCATTGTTTTGATAAATTTTATGATTCATTGAAAGAACGTGGAATAAGATTCAATCGATATTGGATATGGTCAGATGGGTGTGCGGGTCAGTTCAAATATTCATGATAATTCTATTGGTTATGCCGTCTTCATAAAAAATCAATACACATTGTTGATTTTTTTTTTATATTGGTCATAAAAGGAGATTATGATGGTGCAGGGGCATGTGTAAAACAATCACTTACAAGGTATCAGTTGAACCCTCATGCTGATTGATTTGAGTATGCTAATCAAGTTGTTGAATTGTGCAAAATGATGCTATGCCATGAAAATAATCTGTCAATGGATGTGCGCAGGTGTGTCTATATATACATGTTACACATGTACACATGATATTTTTATTTGAATGTGTTCAAATTTATATTCAATCTTCAATCATTTTCTTGAGAGATTTCAAGTTAACAAGTTCTTGTCTTGTGCAGTTTGTTTGGTATGATGGAATCTAAGATGTAAATAGATCAATCCCATATGAATCCAATACAATACATGGGACATGAAAAATACATTCAGTTAAAACAAAACGTTATCAAAATGTGTTTGCATTTGATAGAAGAAATGAATCTTGTTTTTGTTCAATTTGGATAGAGGACACAGAATCCATAGATATTTCAGAAAATGAAAATGCAAAATATGTTAAAGCTTGGAGACTGTTGATGGGTGTAAGTGACACACCATCAACTACAAGGTAAAATCTAGACCGAGGTTGTCTAAATAACCCAAGTCGTTTGGAATGAAATGACCCGATGGGTTTAAGGGCTCTGTTGGCCAACTAAAGTCCTAAAAGTAATAAAAGAAATGAAACTAATCTAAAATCTATGATTCTAACAAATGATATATTAGTTACTAATGTTTATTAAAAAGAAATGTGCATATACAAATAATTATAAACAATCTATATACAGGTTACAAGGTTTACTTGAAATCTTGTGAAAATGAATGTTTATAATAATGTTTGAAAATAATATAAAGTAAGAGCATAAATATTTTTTTCTTTTTTTAATGTTTAAATATTTTTAACTAATAAATACTAAGTAAACATAATTGAAACAATGACATAGAAAAAGTCAAATCTAGTTAATGCAATCATCATCTCATTCATATATACATAAATCTGAATAAAATAAAGTAATGTACTTACTGACCTCTCACTGATCAACAATACTAAGATAAATTCATCTCTTTGTATTTGTATGAGTTCCTCTTAACCCGTTTCAAGTGTAAACCTATGACAAAACAAAGGATAATACTTCCTGAAGAAATCGAAAGAAGTGTTTCATATTCTAGAGTGAGTTTATAACGACAGAAAGACAAATAATTATATATATTGTAACCTTGAAATGTCCAATAACTGAAAATGAAAGAAATTTCAATTCTCATGAATGGTGTTAACAACTATCTAGCATCATATGTAAACTCAAAATGCTTGCATAGATGATCAGTCACAGATATAAACTAAACCAAAAGATAATGAACAACATAAAGAAAAACATGATATAAAAAATTATATGCAGAATAGTCTAAAGCTAAGTCAATACAAAAAAAGTTTGATCTTCAAATATTATATGAGAAACAATATTAACATTGCACAATCTACAAAAGCACAAAATTCAAAGAGTAAATTGTTTTTTCATATAGTTTCAATAAAATATGTTCATCATATGGTCCAGGAAGAAATTTTGGGATAATAGATTCTTAAATATTGAAAACAATTAATATATAAATAATAGAAATTAACCATGTATTGATATAAAAGACTAAAGCTATTTTAAATCAATGCATAATCAATTATTCTAAGAATATAAAGATATTATAATGAAAATAAAACAATTTTTCTCATAGGACAAAAGCCATTAAGCAACCTGGAATTTCATATTCTTCTTTGAAAATACTTGTCCATTCTATCAAAGATTTCAACCATCTGTTACTCCATTTGAAAAGAAGAAAAGTTTACAAAATAAATAATATACAAAAGAGAAAGGATAAAAATACTCCTCTCAATTTCTTCGGTCTCCATGGATCTGAACTTTCTCATATATTTATACAATGAATGAACAGTCTGGGCGTCACTAATAATTTATGCCACCTGAACTTTTCCTTGTAAAGAGATAGAAATATCTCTCCAATCATGGATTTATTTGAGAAAAATTCTATGCACAAGCTAAATGGGTCCATTTGGGAGATGGGTTTTCAACCATTTCTTCAAATTCCTCATAGTTTGGCAATAATCAGTCCCACAAAATCATGTCTCTGTTCTTGACGCATTTCCAAATTTTATCTGTTGTTTCTCATAAATTTATTTGCAGCAATCCAATATTATTTTTGGAGCAATCATCTTAAACGTATTTAGATAATTAAATCAAGCCATGATCATATTTTCACCAAATAAGTGATAATAGAAACCTGTGAAACAAAAAAAAACCTAAATTAATAACCTAAAAATTGAGAATAAAACAAAATCTAGAACAATAAAATAAAAAATGAATTTAAACTAAGTATAAGTTCTAAACAAAAATTGTTTATATTTTCCTTTCAAATATGATCTTAAAATTTTAGCAGCTTCAAGTTAATGGAGAAGAGAAAAATATTGATTTTGGTTTTTTACAAAATCAAACAAATGATACATAATTCCTTTTTTTATTATTATTTTTATTTTGAAATGAGATGCAAAATGAAAAAAGAATTTAATTAATTAATATCACCAAATGATTTTATGAAAATGTGAAACCAACCAGGATATTATTTGATGAAGTATTGAACCCATTATTCAAAATAGTCAAACTTGCTAATGAGAAAAAGAAAGAATACATAATCATAATTTAAACGAAAGTAAACAGTTGATAAAAATTAATGTTTTTGTTTAAATTGAGATTTGTAACATCCTGCTCTGGAGCACTGAGAAAACTTATTCTTTGAGGACACTTGCTCACAGGTGATCCAGATTATTATTCTATTAAAACTTATGATATTGATTATGAGGCATTATGGGATGATGACATGTTGTTTTACCACTTTAACATAGACACATGCTATTGACTCGGTTTTACTAAGTGTGCAGGGTTTTGGACCTTGAGGATGCGGAGGCATCGATAGAACCCCTTGGACTTCGGATCGAGTCAGGGAGTGTGCCATTGGGGTTTGATTGTTTTACTATGATATTAGTGCATCTGATTATATGATATGATGTGGATATGTTCTGACATGATTTGTTGATGATGCAGGCTGACGATAGCTTGCCGACTAGACTCACATATGGAGTAAAGGGGTCACACACGACTACCAGAGATGTTGAGGGAGAGGTGTGGATAGCAGCCCTACCACAACTTACTAGCACTCTCGTCGTGGCTCGAACTATAGGTTAACGATTACCTAGTTTGAGAGGACCCACGATTCCATGAGGGTAGACTGCGATAGTCACTCACGATGATTCTAAAGGGTGCGAAATAAGGCGGGGGCCTTATTCCTTAGAAGCCCTGTGTCTCCCACGAGTTCACCTGGGGGAGTGTTGATTCCAGGGGTTATTGATGTCTACCAATCAGTCAAGAGGCGAGTGGCACCCTTGGAACACATAGTGCGTCTTGAAGGGAACGTCGCGCGAGGGAACAAATGAGGCGAGTGGCACCCTTGGAGCACCTAGTGCCTCCTGAAGGGCACATCACATTGATGATGATAGAGGATGAACCTAAATGGCCCTAAGACAATAATGGGTTAAGAAATTTTAAAAATAATTTCCCTAATTAAATTTCGCCCAGTACAAATCTAAGTTCTAAGTCTAAAATTTCGCTAGGGGTAAATTTTGTCTACCTTAAAAAAAAAAAATAATAAATAAATAAAAATAAAAATAAAA
>JASDQU011028316.1:31597-49487 GCA_032191745.1 Picea mariana
AATTTAAGGGTAAAAGGGGGGAAAGGGGGTTAAATTCCACAATTGCCATTTTGAACTCTAATAAAAAGGGGAAAGAGGGAAAATAAAAAAAATAGGAAACTAGGGAAAGGAGGTAACATAAAAAGGAAAAAGGGGAAATTAAGGGAAAAAGCGAGAAGTCAACTTAGTAAGGAATCCACATTTAAGAGCTTTCTAATTTTAAACTGATTTAACAATTTCATAATAGGGAAAGCCTTTAAAACCTGTAAGGGAATCTAGGGACACCTAGGAGTGATTCTAGGAGTAACTCTAGGTGGGTGAGGGAAATAAAGATATTTACTTAAGTAAAGAAATTAATTAATGGAGGAATGTAGGGGATGAGGGACACTTGTACGTACATGAAATTTTAGGAATNTTAGGAAAGAAAGGAGGTTCAAAACTCTATAAAATAAAGGGAGTAGAAAGAACAAGGATGATCTTCTGTTTGTGTAACGCTATGCTGCAGAATTATCGACTTGACTGATTTACTTGTGGGAGTTGGGATACCCAGCTTAGAGAGGAGTGGTAGCTCGGCCTTGCGAGGCAAGCTAGGAGCTAGACAAAATCTCTCGATAGTGTGCATGGCCCCTTTGCGGCTCGGGGGGCTAAGGGGGAAGAAGAGTACCCCTAGCATTAGATGGTAGGTACTGGTGAGGTCTCGATGGTCGACGAGCGGGAGTTACATGGAGCACGTAGATGACACTCGGAGTAGGCCAACAAACAATGGTATGTTTCTTAGTTTGAATGGTAGACTGATGTAGGATTTATGATTTTGATCTACATATTTATTGGGTAGGTGAACTGGTTGTCTAGTTTCAAGACTGAAATTTTTATAGCCTAGCTGATTGATTGGTAGACTGATTTCCCATGAACTTCGTTTTCCCGCATGTCGTGTCCGCCCTGTGTAATGATTGTGAAATTGAGTTGTTTATCCTTCATCCCTATCTCACCATTCCTCGCCTGAGTAGTCGGCCAGGAGCTTGATCTATGGTTGTCGCCTTAGTGTTAAAAGACCTATGGATCTCAACGCCCTACTTTTCTGTGTGAGGATGGTGGAGCGAAGGACAAACCCATCCATCAACCTTTGATGTTGTCCTTGGAAGTTTGTTGTCCTACTCCCTCTTGTGATTTAATCTCTCTACATTTTCCCTTTCTTTTCTAGGCAAACTAAGTCTACGTTGATACCTCTCTTGGCGAATTTACTGTGTGGTTTTTGTGTCTTCTTACATTTGGCCTACCTAGTAACTCTTCAATTTATTTACATAAAGGCGAATTTGCTCTGCTCTTTTTATACCTTTGGCCTGCGAATTCCCAGCCAATCGTTTCAGTGTTGACTTATGCGAATTTATGCTCTGTGTTTTACTGGTATAGCGAAGGTGACATTTTTAACCGTTTTGTTGTCACGGACTTGGTTTAGATTTTACTGTAGATTAAATTGTATTTTGTACTGTAGATTGTAAATTATTTTGTAGAATATAAAGTATTTGGTAGATCGTAAATTATATGGTAAATTAATTGTAATTATACTGTAAATTATGTTGGCAACCAAAATCTATAATTGGAGATCTGAGCCTTGGCTTTCCAATTCGATTAGACATGGTAGTTGCCTTTGTAATTGGAACCAACCAAGACCGTTGTTTGTAAATGGGTGATTGATGCATTCATGTCCATCTCCTTGTGCCTCAATTATTTTTCTTAAGGTCTAGACCAACTTGACCGAGAGACGCGGATGCCCAAATGTCATATCCCTGAGGAAACCCAAAATGATAGCATCAACAAGCAAATTAACGCTCATGTCACTCTTCCACTAACATGATATATTTTCTGCAGTTACTAATTCAAACCATCAACGTCTACCTCATCTAGAGCATTCACAGTTAGAGGCCCAAGTGCAGCTGCACCACCAAGCTTACTCGCGCTCAAAACCTATAGAACGGTTGATCTTAAGACGCACAACTATCATTGATTGCACTTGTCATTCTGGCAAAAGATTAGGTCAAATACGTAACCTTTACTCATTGTTGTAAAAAAATTGACATATTCGATTATTTCATCTAGCACAGATGCTTTGTCTGTCTGCTTTTATAAACATAATTTAGTCGGCTTCCTTGCAAGACGATGGTTCTTAGAACAGTAGTCTTTACAGACCAAAGACTTGCTACAATGAAATCCATTGGAGTCTTATCAATCATCAACCTCCCATATATATAACATGAAACCCTGGCGTGGAAGACAACATAGAAGTATAACATTTTTTCCTTATTGGTTTTATGCATACAACAATTATATGCATGTGGTTAAATGTGTACACCATTTATATGCATGCACCAGGCAATAGCGTTGATAAGATTGAAAACCTAAACCAGTTACCACTCAATCGAGGAAAGGAGAGTTCCTGAACCACGATTTGCCTGACCAGAGGATACGATATGCCCGTTTAAAACACACGAATTGTTGTGTAAAGGACCGCCTTTTTCCACTCAAAGGGATGGCCATGATTTTCTCAACCTCCTTCCTGAGCTGGACATTTTTACCACGACCTTATTTATGGCCAACGCAGTTGCATGTACTGGCATATACTAATTTCGATGACTATGTGTTGCCTTTTTCTCCATGATTTTGCCCCTTTAATGTAGCCTGGGTTTGCAGAAGTGTGGCATAGAAAGTTGCCCTTGAAGGTTGCATTTTCCTTACTTTACCTGACAGTGACCCTTTTCATTTGGCATTAATGATATCAGCCACACTGGCATTCTTCGGTGTTAATATTCTTGTTCCCTACTAGCGTTAATGTTAGCATCAATTGCATTGTTTAGCTTGACATAAATTTTAGTCTTAACAACAAGATAGCATAAAAGGGGCATTAAACTTGCATGGAAATGGCATTTTACTGACCACAACTTCTTTTATAATTTAGGCAACAATTGAAATTAATCGCCCACGGTTTGATTTATAGTTATTGAGGAACAACTATTGTAATGTTTTCTATAGCAGC
Organism: Picea mariana; assembly: GCA_032191745.1. Classification (NCBI taxonomy): domain Eukaryota; kingdom Viridiplantae; phylum Streptophyta; class Pinopsida; order Pinales; family Pinaceae; genus Picea; species Picea mariana. The sequence goes on from JASDQU011028316.1 coordinate 34,608, forward strand.
AAGTTATTTAGTTTTCTTTTTATTAATTGATAATGTCCCATTCTTCTTTTATTTAAATAATAAAATCTTTTATTTTAACTTTATCATTCTATTATGTTATGTGGTGAACCGATCAGGTACATGAACTATAATAGTGTAGACCTTTATTGTTCGGAGTGGATGAAGGTATGATTATTATAGAAACTTGTTTAAGACATCCTCATATGTTTAGGATACGGTTTAAGTTTTTAATGATTATTATATTAGAACAATAAAGTGCCTTTATTAATAATAATAAATTATTATTATTATTATTGTGGGATGAGGAATTTTGTGTAGATATTGTTGAGAGGTACATAAACTAATCCTTTGGTTATTGTTACATATATATACATAATTATTGGATATTGATTTAAAAATAGAATACTTATAACAATAATAATATTGTAAGACAAATTGATTTAGATGGTACTCTGATGACACTGTAATTAAATATTGCATAAATGATTTGTTTTAAGGCTAATTTAGATTGTACCTTATTGATAATTTTATTTTACACATGCTAATATGGGTTGGTGACAGATGACTAAAGCAGATGGTAAATATCTATTAGCTTGACTCGACGGTTGATTGAGTTATTGGTGAAGTTGATTTTGGCTTGTGTTTTCTGTTGAGGGTATTGTGGTCCCTTTTAAACAATGTTGTACTTGGTCTGTAAACTTTATTGTGCTTTGTCTACTTGTGTTGGGCGGGATGTGGACACCTCCTTTTTCCTCTTAACAATCACCATCCCTTAGACCTTAAATGGTAAAAATCGATGAGAACTTGGGATTGAGCATTGCTTATATGTCTTGGAGGTCCTAACTATTGTAGGGTAGGACGGGCGGGTAGTCATTCATAATCTTGTTAGGCCATTATGTTGTTGTTGCATGAGTTTCTTGTGTGGTGTTCGTCATCGTGTTGCATTGTTAAGTAATGTCATGTTTACCTTCCTACACACACAGCACAAAAAAAAAATTGCACTTGTTATGTGAGGCTTGATGTTGTGACGAACAGGAGGTTTGTTACAAGATTTCTATGCTTGTTTCTAAATTTTGACATATACTCTTGTAATCAATTTCTTAAGTTTATCTCAAAGCAAGACAAGTTATGGAACTATTTGAAAAGGTTGATTCTGTAGCTCATTAAAATTATCAAGATTCTAATGGGGGCCCTTTAAATTTTGTAAAACTTTAGGGGGAGTTATTGAGGCCTAAAAAATGGTGACTTACTGGGTGAAGCAGTTATCTCTGATATGGTAAGATTTCATCTCAGGAAGAAAAGAATAAGAGTTGAAAAAGGATTTAAGCTCCCTGAAATAAATTCACTCGTAGACCCTATAGTATTAGGATAAGATCAATGTTATAACCAGACAATAGAATTTTATTTGCAGGGGATGATAACCTGAAATAATGTCTTAATCAAAGAGTCACAATGTGTATAAAAGAACGTCAATACCGTTGACAGAGCCACTATTGCTAGCAGGCGTCCATAGCCTCGACAGGGATGTCATTTAACCCACTCAAATGATTTAATCCCATCCAATAGTTGTATCCACATGATGTATACTTCCATAAAAGTTAATTTAAAAACATATACCTTCTACCTCTCAACCCGACATTGCTTCGCTACTAGCAGGTCTATTCAGTACCCCAACAAAGTTGTCTTGGTATCATGTGTGCATTTACCTGCTGCCAGCAAGCCTGTTCAGCACCCCAACAGATTTACACACACTTCTCACACTTAAGTTCTTCCAACCATCTTATGCCACTTTTAAATAATAATACAATTATAGATTTCTTCATGAAAAAGAGAGCGGGGTGATACTGGAGGTTAATTGCAATATAGGTGTATAGTTGATCATGTTATTTATTTTCTTTCAAAACTGAAAGTTTTATCATGGTTTAAAGATTTTAGATTTCCTTTAAGAAATCATCTAGAGAATGTGGAATAACTTAAAAGTGATTCCTTAATAATATGGACATCATAAAAAGTTTAAAGATCATCGTAATTCTAAAATATTTAAACCATATCTCTAATGTAATACTCTGGCAAAGACAATTTGAAGAAAAAATGAAAGTGAAAATTGACTTAAAAATCAATTGTCTGAGTTATATATTAATATCATGACCTCTTAGAACTATTTCAATTTTCTTGAAAAACACAAGTCTTAAAATAAATGCTTCCTTCGACAATAGATCTTTGATAAGAAATATATTGATTCAAAATTACAGATAAAAAGAAAATTCATTCAAATCAATCAAAGAAAACAAAAAACACACAACAAACCATATCAAATTTTATTAATGGGATTCAAAATCAGAAGCACACAAAATCAAAACAACAAAAGAAAATTTTTCAGGAAAAGATTTTGGCCAAAGATAAACTTGAGATTTTGGATCCACTAGCATCTCACTGTAAAATAAAGGAAGAACTAAATCATATAAAATATCATGTGCGAGCAAGTTGTTTTCTTAAGATAGTGATCCATGAGATAGTACTTTGACCAGGCATTATTATTAAAAATAAAAGAGACTAAAAGGAAATGGAAAAATCCTTATTAAGATGAGTGCATTCCTACTCGTGGCAACTTGGGTCAGGGTTGAATTGATAGTTCAAATTTACTTATCCATTAATTTCCATTTAAAATTTTCATGATGATACTATGTTTTTGGAAAGAAATATTCAACGAAAAGCAAAGAGAAAAATATTTAAAGTGGACTTCCCTGACAACATTCCTATTATGGTTCTCTTGGTGTACCCACTTGTGTTCATAACTACATTATTACACAAATAAATATTTAGAAAGAAAACTAAAGGAAACCTACTCTTAAGCCTACTCTAAACTACTAAATAGATCCAAACCCTAAGTAAAATCATATTTCCAATGCAACCACAAGAGCATCTTCAATCTTGCAAGGCATAGAAAGTAGAAAATTAGAATAAATGAATGTAGTATTTGTAGATACAAAAGAAATATGTCATGCTTACCTACTATATATTCTTTAAAAAAAAAAACAAACATGACCTTACCATTCTTTTGAAACTTCTTGGTGTATGAATCCTCCAACCAATCTGCAATCTCGTCGTGATATGGATCATAATGGTATGGAAGAGTATAAATATGGGTCATAATGGTATGGAAGAGTGTAAGTAAGTTTGGAAAACTTGTCAATATTATGGGGACCTGACATAACAATCAACCAAGGCCGATGTTCCCCATCCTCCTAACAATTCTCCAAGTGTTCATCAATTTATTTAGATGGAGGATCTAAAAAAATCATGTAATGCTTGCTTCCTAGATATTTAGGTAGAAACAAAGAAAGCACAACTTTATATTTATTATGAAGATTTTTTAGATACAAATCTTCAAGCCATTCTAAGATCCTATCATAAAAAATAGGATGCAAACTATGACTTTGATGAAATAGATATATCAATGGGGAACATATCATAAGAGGAATCACATCAATTAGATTATTGGTTTGAACGCTTCCTTTGATGATATTGATTGTTTCAAACTATGAAGCATAAACATTAAAATTTGAACTAATCAAAGAACAAATAGAATATTTGTTTTCCATAAGAATAAGTGCATTGTCTTTTTCAACAATAGATCCTATAAAATCATCTTGCAAAATGCCATTTTTCCATGTGAGTGACGAAAGTTAAAGAGCATCAAATCCAACTTCATAAATGTTATGTTTGGAATTAATTTCACCAAATTTTGGCATATCAAAAAGATTTGATTGTGATGGAAAAGAGTGAGATATTGTGGGTAAAGTATCAAGTCCACCAGAATCTAGGAAGAGATTAGGATATAAAGAGTAAAATGAATCCAAAATAAGACATGAAAATAATATCTTGAGCTATGATATTTAACAATGGTATTCTCAAGACATTCCTCTTTACTTTCCTTAAAACTTTCACTATGTTTTGGTGATAAATTCTTCAACGTAATATGATCATCTAAATTTGTCTCCTGTAAGATAGATAATTCCAAACTTTCACGAAAAGCATCTGATCTTTCTTGTGGATAAGATATGATTTGTAGATGAGGGTTTAAGGTTTCTTCTTCCAATTGCAGATCTACATCTCTAATCAGTTTCATTGGAATGTTAGAATGCTTAAAATTGTTTTCGTCACCTAATTGTTCTTCAATAACTGAATTTAATTACTGATTAGAGATAGGGTTAGAATAATATAGACATTCATATTGACCCAACATCAAATATTCTTCCATGATGGTCGATGACTGAGTATACAATGATTCAGAGGAAAAATAATTTTGATTGTCAGTAAGAACCTTTTTAATAGATTCTACCTCCCTTTCTTGTTTAAAATTTTTGGATGGATTCCTCTCATCCCGCAAACAAAATTCTTCTCGTAATTGAGTGATAGGATTTGCAACTGATTCATCATTCACGATTTAATGTGACTGGATGAAAGGGACGAAGCCTCATAGAGGAGATTTAGTACAAATGACATGTCATCAAGATTAAATTTACAGAGAACCTGATGGACTCTTGTTGAAAATCATTCTCGAGATGAATTGTCATTGATTAGTAAAGTCTGAAATTATTCACATAATTGATTGTAATTATATTTTTCGAAAGCATCTAAAAATTAATCTACAAACTGAAACCAATTAATAATGTGATATGTTGGAAGAGACTCACACTAATGTTTAATCCACCTCCTAAAAGTGAAAGAAAACAATCTACATAAAACTTTAAATTAGAAATATCATGCTTGATGAATTTACACAAAAACTTGTTAAGATGGTCTTTTGTAGACACATTCCCCCCACCATCAAAGGTGAGTTTGGACAAGCGAGAGACTGCCTCGTTGGGAATATCGGGTAATGAGAAGTGAAAAGCATGTTTCAACACAGTGGTTTGGGGAGCCATGGGGAATTAAAAACATTCGAAATAAAAACTCCCGCAAGATCAACTTATCAGTTTGGTCTGCCTTCTAGTACATTTCAAGATGACACAAAAGAAGAATTTATAAATATGGAATTATGATAGGGTGAGGGGTAAAACATTTAATCATTAAATTTACCTCGGGCCTCCTTTTAGCACCATTTTTGTGTGGGCGTAACTGACACACCATCAACTGGAAGGTCAAACTAGACCGGGGTTGTCTAAATAACCCAAGTCATTTGGAATGAAATGACCTGGCGGGTTTAATTTCTTTGTTGGCCAAATAAAGTCCTAAAAATAATAAAAGAAATTAAACTAATCTAAAATATATGATTCTAACAAATGATATATTACTTACTAATGTTTATTAAAAAGAAACGTTAATATACAAATGGTTATAAACAATCTATATGCACTTTACAAGGTTTACTTGAAATCTTGCGAAAATGAATGTTTATAATAATGTTTCAAAATAAGATAAAGTAAGAACATAATTCTTTTTATTTTTTTTAATGTTTAAAAATTTTAAACTAATAAATACTAAGTAGATACAATTGAAACAATGACACAGAAACAGTCAAAGATAATTAATGAAATCATCGTCTCATTCATATATACACAGATCTAAATAAAAGAAAGAAATGCACTTACTAACCTCTCACTGATCAAAAATACTAATCTAAATTCATCTCTTTGTATTTTTATGAGCTCCTCTTAACCTATCTCAAGTTTAAACCTATGACAAAAGAAAGCATAATACTTCCTGAAGAAATTCAAGGAAGTGTTTCATATTCTGGAGTGAGTTTATAACAACAGAAAGACAAATAATTATATATCTTGTGACCTTGAAATGTCCAATAACTGAAAATGAAAGAAATTCCCATTCTCAGGAATGGTGTTACCATCTATCTAGCATCGAGTGTAAACTCAAAATACTTAAATACATGATTAGTCATAGATATAAACTAAACCAAAAGATAATGAACAACATAAACAAAAGCATGATATAAAATATTATATGTAGAATGGTCTAAAGCTAATTCAATACAAATAAAGTTTCATATTCAAAAATTATATGAGAAACAATATTAAAATTGCACAATCTACAAAAGCATAAAACCAAAGAGTAAATTGTTTTCTCATATAGTTTCAACAAAATATGTTCGTCATAGGGTCCCAGAAAAACTTTTGGGATAATGGATTTGTAAAGATTGAAAAAAAATAATATATAAATGATAAGAATTAACCATGTATTGATAAAAAAAGACTAAATCTAATTTAAATCAATGCATAATCAATTATTCAAAGAATATGAAGATATTATAATGAAAATAAAACCATTTTACTCACAGGACAAAAGCCATTAAACAACCTTAAATTCCATATTCTTCTTTGAAAATACTCGTCCATTCTCCCAAAGATTCCAACCATCTGTTACTCCATTTGAAAAGAAGCGAAGTTTACAAAATAAATAATATACAAAAGAGAAAGGATAAAAATCATCCTCTCAATTTCCTCGGTCTCCATGGCTCTAACCTTTCTCATATATTTATACAATTAATTAACAGCCTCGACGTTACTAATAATTTCCGCCACTTGAAATTTTCCTTGTAAAGAGACACTAATATCTCTCAAATCGTCCATATTTTTGGGAAAATGTCTACACTTGAGCTAAACGGGTCCATTTGGGAGATGGGTTTTCAACCGTTTCTTGAAATTCCTCACGGTTTGTCTGTAATCAGTCTCGCAAAAGCATGTCTCTGTTCTTGACACATTTCCAAATTTTATCTGTTGTTGCTCATAAATTTATTTGCAACAATCCAATATTATTTTTGGATTGATCATCTTGAATGTATTTAGATAATAAAATCAATCCATGATCAGATCTATACCAAATAACTAATAATAGAAACCTATGAAACAAAAAGAAAGCTAAATTAATAACCTAAAAATTGTGAATAAAACAAAATCTAGAACAATAAAATCAAAAATGAAATTAAAGTAACTATAAGTTCTAAACAAACATTGTGTATAATTTCCTTTCAAATATGATATTAAAATTCTAGAAGCCTCAAGTTAATGGAGAAGAGAAAAATATTAATTTTGTTTTTTTACAAAATCAAATAATTCTTTTTATTATTATTATTTTTATTTTTAAATGATATGCAAAATGAAAAAGGAATTTAATTATTTAATATCACTAAATGATTTTATGAAATTGAGAAACCAACCAATATATTATTTGATGAAGTATTGAACCCATTATTCAAAACAGTCAAACTTGCTAATGAGCAAAAGAAAGAACACATAATCATAATTTAAATGAAAGTAAACAGTTGATAAAAATTAACGCTTTTATTTAAATTGAGATTTCTATGCTCATTTCTAAATTTTGACATATACTCTTGTAGTGAATGTCTCATACTATAGTGAATGTCTTAAATTTGTTTCAAAGCAAGCCAAGGTATGAAACTATTTGAAAAGGTTGATTCTGTAGCTCATTATAATTATCAAGATTCTAATGGGGGCCCTTTAAATTTTGTAAAAATTTAGGGGGAGTTGTTGGGGCCCAACAGAGACACACCAAACTTAATATAGAAGGGAAAATGCCACTTGCAAGCTCATAGGGGATGGAATCAAATGAAACTATAGTGTTAGTTGATGGCGATAGAGTTTCTGATCTTGTTAGAGAAGGTAATTTTTATGTTTAAATTTTTTCAAATAACTTGTACATGTACTTGTGTGATAATCTAACACGAACTTTTTGTAACAACCTGCTCTTGCACACACTGAGCGAACTTATTCTTTTAAGACACATGTTTGCAAGTGATCCGGGTTATTATACTATTGGTCAATTTTATAATGATTTTGAGATATTATGGATTTGATGATATATTATTTTGTTGTATTTACATAGATAGGTGCTATTGACTGGGTTCTCCTGAGTGTGTAGGAATTTCGACATTGAGTATGCAAAGGCATTGATGAAACCCCTTGGACTCCATATCGAGTCAGGGAGTGGACTATGGGTTTGAATTTTTTTGATATGACATATGTACATATGATTAGATGTTATGATGATTGATTATTATTGCTGATATGATTCGTTGATGGATGCAGGAAGATGATATCTTGTCGACCAAACTCACATTTGGAGTAGAGGGGTCATGCACGAAAACCAAAGACATTGAGGGAGAGGTGTGGCAGTATCCCTGCCATAGCCTACTAGCAATCTCGTCGTGGCTCGAACTGTAGGTTAATGATTACCTAGTTCGAGAAGACCCATGATGTCGTGAGGGAAGAATTTTATAGTCTCTCACGATGATTCTAAGGGGAGCGCAATAAGGCATGGGCCTTATTCCTTAGAGGCCCTTAGTCTCCCAAAAGATCACCTGGTGAAGTATTGACTCTAGAAGTTTGGCGTCTACCAAATTTAGTCAAGAGGCGAGTGGCACCCTTGGAGCATGTAGTGCGTCTTGAAGGGAAAATCGCACAAATAAAATGAAAAGAGGTGAGTGTAACCCTTGGAGAACATAGTGCGTCTTGAAGGGCACGTCCTGAAAGGAAAATGGAAAGAGGTGAGTGGCACCCTTGGAGCACATAGTGCATCCTGAAGGGAACGTCATGATTTTAACTAGCAAGTGAATAAACCTAGTTGAACTTAAAATGAATGATGTGATAAGTAAAGTTTAATGACTAATTTTTCCTTTAAGAACTGTCACCAAGCCTAGTGAATTAAAAACCTAGGTCTGAGTAGAACCTTAGAACAAAACTAAAAACACCTAATTAGACGTATAACCGTATTAAAGTGGAAATTTTAATGCACTAAGGTTCTTTGTATAAAATTTTATTTCACTAAGGTTCTTTTATAAAATGTTAATTCACTAAGATTATTTTTATAAAATTTCAAATTCACTAAAGGTTATTTTATAACTAATAAGAGAGATTCAAACTTTAATTATTAAAGTTAAAAAAATAAAATTATAATGCAGGATAAAATTCATAAAAAGATTAAATGCTTGTTTATCTAAACTACTAATTGTGAACTTAGTTATAAAAGGGGGAAACTTAAAAGAAAAGGAAACTTAAAGAAAAAGATGAATGTCTAACTTAGTAAGGAATCTACCCTTTGGAACTTTCTATTTAAGAACTCAACTAGGAATTAAGTAAGGCGTAAGTCATTTAAGAATTGTAAGGGAATGTTGGGACACCGAGGAGCATTTTTATGAATGATCTTGGTGGGTGATGGAAATAGGAGTATTTAATTAATTATTAAAATTGATTTTCTGGTGCAACTAGGGGATCGGGCGACATGTGTACGGGGGAGATTTTTTGAAATTAGTTAAATGAAAAAGTAATCTAATGACAATTTTGGAAACTAATTACTTGGAAAACTCTATAAAAGAGATGACAAAGGAGGTGTAAAGGGGGATCATTTTGGGTTGTGTAATGTTACGCTGCTGAAATTTTATCTTGACTGAATTTTCTCTTGTGCGAGTTGGGATACCCATTTCGAGAACGAGTGGTAGCTCGACCTTGCCAGGCGATATGGGTGCTATCTTTCTCTGGTATTGTGTTTTTGGCCCCTTTGTGGCTCGGGGGGCTTAGGGGGGAAGAAGAATACCCCTAGCATTGGCTAGGAGGTACCGGGGAGGTCAAATCAGTTGGCAAGTAGGAGTTGGATGGAGCACGCATGAGACACTGACTTCAGAGCATTCACATTTGGCTAAGGTACACCTATTAAAGTTGTTACTTGCAATGAGATTTAATTTACACATGTTTATTTTTCTGTACTAGATTGAATATTTCATTGCCATGATCTTTCCTGCACATGAATTCCTACGGTAATTCTAACCTCCTTGTCGTTTGATTTATTCAGTGAGAACCCCTGCTATCCACTATATCCTTTATTTATGAGTTACTGTCTCTTGAGCATGGCTAGAGTGAGCCCTAGACTTAAACCTTGCCTGCGTTCTTGTATCTCCTACCTGTGTTTTCTTTATTCCTTGATTGTTCTTTTATTTCATTATTTGCTTATCCATGAAGAATATCGCGATACAAATTGTGTTTTTATTCTTTGTTCTATGATCCCTTAAGTTATTAGTCTGTGCCTAAGAAGTCAACCAGGAGCCGAATCGATGGTCATCACTCTGGTGTTTAAAGACTTATATTCAAATGCCTTGCTTTCCTATACATGGATAATAGCTATAAGATCATTCTCTGCCAGGAAGGAATTATCTCCTGGGTGTTTATTCTCTCATGTCCACCATCATTTATTTCTCTGCATTTGATTCTCAGAGTTGCATTGATTCTCAAAGTTGTTTTGGTTCTTTGCGTCTTGATTTCTTAAACTCTGATTATACTTTGCGTTTTGATTGTTTAAACTCTGGTAAACCAGTCTGCGTTGATCGATAAACCCCAACGTTTTCTGGAACGATAAATCTTTGCGTTGAATGAGCATATTTGTGCTTTTTTTGGCAAATATCTGCGTTGAATGACAATCTCTATGTTTGGCTGATATTAATGATGAATGATTAATCTTTGAATAAATAATTTTTTTTACCAAATTATTTTTTGTCAAAATTCATTTTCTCTCTTTCCTAGCGAATCTGGGTGATACATACCCACCTTATATCCATTTTCCTTTCCTCAGAAAGATGTGAGTTAGAAAAAATGAATTTTCTTGGCGTTGACAGTGAATTTATACACAACGATTCTATATAGCGATTTTATTGATTGATAGAATATGATGGACATAGTTTTATATGTTAATGACAATGTTTTTAATATGTGAATGACTGTGTCAAATTTTTTGTTGTGTATGACAACGATTTGAATAATAATGATTAACAGACAACGATATATTTGATTATTTCTTGTCAATTCCTTTTATAATTGTGAATTCCTTTTTAAATAAACATGAATATCATCTTTAACTCTACGAATATTTAATAGACAGAGATATATTCGTTGGACATAAATATCAATGCGTGCCAACGATATATATACAGACAACGATTGTATTCAGACTACATTTTTACATCAATAGAAATATATGTTTTAGGTAGAGTTATCAACTCTAGATAGTGGTTTAATAATGGTTAGAGAAATTGATTGTTCACAATAATATTAATAGAGAGAGCTATTATGTTGGACATAGATTTTTTTAATCGACAATAATATTGATTGTTTAACAATGAATATTAATAGACAACGATAACAAATTTAGACAGTGATATTATTGGCGAATATTTAATAGACATTGATATTGTTGGCATAGATAACTTTAGACAATGATACTCTTTAATTGACCCCAGGCGAATATTTAATAGACAACGACAATATTTAATAAACAACTAATTATTGTGGTACAACAAGGCCATCGTTAGGCAATGACTTTATATTTGATAGCATTTGGTTAGATAGTATAATTGTTAGATAGCATGGTTAGACACTGAATCATTGTTAAATAGTGAACTCATTTTTAAAAGATATGGTTTCAATGATGGTTTTGACCCTTACTACAATTAGATTAATTGTTTTTATATGTCAATGGTTTTACATATATGACTTATGACTTATGCAAACAATAATTTTTTTTTTTTTTATATATTAATTGTTCATTTATCTTTCCTACATATTAGTCTTTTTAACTTCTACCACAATAGATTAAATGTTGTGATGGTAATAGATTAATGACTTAATTGCTTGTGTAATAGATTGTCCATTGGATGTAGCTTGGGTGGTTGGGAGGAATGATTGTTACCCTCCCCACCCAGGTTCAATTCCTTGTAAGTGACATGTTATTCCCTTAAATGGGTTTATTCTGAAAACATCTACCTCCCTATGTTCCCTCATGGATTGCATGGAGTTAACGTGGAGTAGCGTGCAACACTGGTGTCGTGAACCACATGAAAAAAATAAAAAAATAGATTACTTGATTAATTGCAATGATAGTAGTTCAATCTTTCACACTTAGACATAATGATTAATAGATAATGGTTTATGGTTTGTTGGTGAAATCGTTTAATATCTTGTGCAATATTAATGGTTGAGGGCTTAATAATTTTTTTTAGCTAAAACGATTAATAGTTAACAGTTAATTGGTTACTATGTGCCTTGTGCCTTGAGTCAAATTGTAAATGGGGGTTGGTCATAGTTGTTACACCAAACATGTTTACCTTGTAAGAATAAAGAAATCCTTCGGTTAGTTTCACATTTTATTTTTCAATGATGTCACCTTGCATCTTGTAGACTTGTTGATTAGGTTCTTGGGTATAGTCTTCTTATATTTACTGATAGATCATTCGGTCTCCCATCGCGATGGACTTAGCTTGGGTTATATGTCTAGATATGTTATGTTTCACCATCATTACTGTCACACCTATCACCTTGTGATGACATGATTCCTAATGAGGGGACCATTGTGCACCCTGACGAACAGATGTGAATGATAAATTGGTCGGAGTCTTGTGCTTCCTGATGTGGGCGTATTGTTCATTGTAATTGATGTTAGTACTTGTTTTTGTGTGCCATAGAGGTTTCTAGTTACTGTTCATTGAAGCCATTGTTTCAGGTTTGTTGATGTTGTCCCTTAGTTTATAGGCATTGTCTTTCTTGTGTCGGGCGAGTAGTCATTTTTATTTGTCTATTGATTATCACATGTTTCGTCCAGTTGCATGATGTGCTAGTATGTTGATTCATTGTTGTCTATTGCCTAATATATGTGTGTTGTGTTCATCGTCTAGTTGTGTTGTTTAACTGTTGTCGTTCTTTCTTTTCTGCTTAAAAAAAAACAAAAAAAAAATTGTTTGTATTGAGTCACTTGTAGTCATAATGATGGGGTCTTTACATATGGTATCGGAGCCGGTTTGACCTGCGACTTGGGATCACTATGTATTTTGTTGAGTAGATGTTTGATTATAAGGTTGCTAATTAAGTTGATTGTGTTCATGCAGGTAATCATGGTTAGAGGATGTCGCGGAGGCAAATGACAGGGTGATAGGGGAGGAGGCATGATGCCCCCACTAGAATCCATACCTGAGGTGTAATGAACCTCAAATTTATCATAAAAAAAAAAAATCCTTTTTCTATGACATAAATCAATTTTCGTTTAAGTTTAGAATTTAAGAGAAGGAACAATTTGTCTCTGTCCATAAGGATATTATTACACCATTCTAATCTATTCGAACAAAAAAGCTTCTGGAAAATTCCTTCCATGACTCTATTACTTCCCTAAATTCTCAAACTATACTAGCATACTCAAATGTATAAAGGCAATTTCTAATCTTAGGTCGAAGGAGCCCTTGATGTTTAGAGGGATAAAGCTCAGAAGGGATAGCAACTTTGAAGTACTTAAAGGGAGGAAGGGATTGAAGATCGTCTTACAGAGTCAAGATTCGGTGGTAGAATGCCAAATCATTTTGGTCAGATATCCTTAGAAGAACGGAAGGAGAAATTTCCTTGGGAAAGGTACCAAAATCTCGTGGACTGTTGGATCTCATAGATTTGTGCAAAATTTAAGACTGATCATCCTTTAGTGTTCAGAGGCTCAGGAGGAATAACGTCTGTTGGATGAGAAGCAACAGGAGTTGTTGATATTGTGCCTTGAAATTCACTGATTTGGAGTTTGGGATTTTGGAGAAGCAGGGAGGTTTGTAGATGCTACATCGTGAACTCTCAGTTCATGAAAATCTCGAAAGAATCGGGTCCATTGATCTCTCGAGGGGAAAGTTTCTGGCATTTTTTCTTTGGGGAAAACAGACGGTAAAATCTCAGACTTCAGGGATTAGAAGGAGGAAAGGTTGGAATTACATTGCAACCCTTACAAACCCAAAAATCATGATGCGCTCTGAGGAGATAGCCCAAGTCACAAGGTGTGGTCGCATGGGCAGAGAATACAGGAAGAGCCAAATCCGTTAAGCCCTTTTCGGCATTTTGGGACCCAGGAAATCGAAAGGCTTAGAACGTTGCAACCGGAGTCATGAAGTCTCGAATCGTGAAGCCCTGAAATACCGGGCCCATAGTGTTTTATTGAATACTATGACGACAGGTTTCTTCGTGGGTCTTTCTACTTCATTTATTCAAATGGTCTGTACAAAGTACTAACTGCACTAATATCCATATACCTTATGTACAAATATATATATATATATATATATATATATATATATATATATACATATATATATTTAAATCTATAAGTATTATGTGTACATGCCTCTTCCAAATTGAATTATTCAAAGGTAGGTCTACTAGAAATTCAATTACAAAAGTAAACCAGTGCCTATAAATATTTAAGTATCTTTAAAGATCATCTTTACATAGACAATCCTACATTGAAATATGATTTCAGAGTTAAAATCTTCTCCTATAGGTGGATTTTTTCTTTAATTTCATATGTAGATAGTTTTGGTCTAGCATTTGGATTCAGGAGGAACCATTCCCCGGATTTAGTCTTTGATTATAACTTCTCACAACGCACCGATGTCATTCATGCAAATTATTTTGTCTTAGCACAATTAGAGGTATAAAATCAGATGCATGAATCATTCAAGCAAAGACCGAGCATAATTTTAAAAAAAAGGGTTAAACACAAAGTGGACATTTCAGCATTCGAGACTCAATGTTACAGAATCACGAAGTTCCTTTATTTTACCAAACCCCAAAATCTGACACCCAAAATGTAGGGCCCATAGTCCCTTCGCATTTCACAATTTGACATTTTGTGTATCATCTTGTTTGAATGACAAGTGTTCGTAAACCTCGACATCTCGAACCCCAAAATCCCAAAATGCGGGGCCCATATCCCTTTAACATTTTGCAATTCAGTTTTTCGTGTTTTGATTTATTGAATGTCAAGTGTTCGTAACCACGACATCCCGAACCCCGAAACCCGGATCATTAATCTAACTTGGCACATGAAAACCTTTTTTTT
>JASDQU011028318.1:0-10695 GCA_032191745.1 Picea mariana
GGACCCTCGTCGACACTTTCCCCGACACGACATATACAGCATTGGTATGCACATCACCTATCAAGTTTTGCAGGTTTCACTTCAAGGGTTTCATTGGGAATGCACCAAATAAGAGTCTTCCCTTGAAACACATACAAACTCCATACTTTCTCACCCTTTACTCTTCTTCTTATTGTTGTTTTCAATTAGTTTAACTTAGCAAGATAGGTCATTTATATCAAATTTTATCAAATTTTCTTAAGAAACTTTTTTTTCCCTAAAAAGGAAAAAGTTTTTCTTCACTTTGCTTGTTGTGTGTAGCATTTCCAGCAAGGATACCTTGCTGGTTTTTGCAGGTTCAGATCTGGTTGAGAGGGGTTCTGGCTATCCAAAGACAACCACACAACACTTAAAGACCCCCCAAAGGGATTGGTAGCTATTTCTCAACCTTCTTTCTCAATTTCTAAGCTTTCTTGAGCATAAATCTTCTTCCTTTTGCTGAGAAGGAGTGGTACGACCTCCTCCCAAGTGTGAGCCTTGGGGTAGCTAGGGTTTAGTTTAAATTTGGCATTTCTTGCGTTTTTGGCACCTTTTTGAGGTAAGATGTGGGGTTCGGTAGATGAAAGGCATCTCCCAAACCCTAAGACGTGGAGATTAGGGCTTGCTTGTCTTTTTCCCTAGCTTGTCTTTCTTGCTTGCTTCCTTCTCTCTCTTCCAAGTTGTTTCTAGATTAAACAAGCTAAATAATTACCTACCTATTGGGAGAGAAATACCCCAAGTGGTAAGGTTAGGGTTTTAATATGTGTTATTGATCTCTAAGTGCTTAATGTTTTGATATATTCTAGATCTAGATCTCACACATAATCAATCTTTAGTCTAAGCCTATTGGGCATAATCAACTTAGCTAGATTTATTTGCATGCTTAAGCTCCTTAAAGTTTAATCTTTACTTTACATGCTTAAATCTAACCCTAACTGTTTGAATCTAAGTCACCTGACACGGGGACACGAGACACGGAGGACACGGAAATACGAGTATCCGACACGGGCACGACAACCCCCGGAAATAGGACACAGAGGACACGTAATTCAAAATTTAAATTATGAATTACACATTCAAAAATGAAATAATTAAATTGTAAACAGTTCCATGATGATGATACAAATTCAATCATACAACTAGTACTAACTTAATAACTACTAAGTTACTAAGTTACTAACATAAATGATGGCATTGCCAACTCAACACTGTTGTCCAAACCCATATCATCAGGAAACACATCCCACATATTTGTCTTTCCCTTCAACGACTCTTCTCTCTGCCTAGTGCCTGCAAATAAGACAGAGGTTGGTGTGCAGATACACCACTAAGTCACTTGACACGATGACAAAGTGAATAGTTCAACATAAGAATTTATACTTGAGTGAAGGGTACATTTCTACTGGGGTCGTGACAGAAGAGTTCAACAATCAATGCCACCAACATCGAGGTACATAAAGGGTATGGCGCCCTTGATTAAATTCCAGTTTCATACCCTCTTACATGATAGAATCCAGTGGAAACATTGCAATCCTGCCAATCTTGAAATCCTGAAAACCGTTAAGTCTGTTGGATTTTGAATGGGACCTAAAATTCTACTTTCTCCATATGAAGTCCAATGAGGTTGGAACCACTCTCAAACATCCTGAAACAATTAATGGTAATGTTAAAAATTTCAGTAAAATGATGAAAATGAAAGATAAAGGAGAATGTTCTAAATGAGTATCTGACATGTGTCCTACAATTTGGTGTCCGACACATAGGATTCGCGACAAGAGGGGGGTTTGGACGTGTCAGGTGACTTAGGTTTGAATGCTTCGATAAGTTAAGTGAATAGTGTTTTTCTTTCATTCTTTAATCTTTTAAGGCCATTTGCCACATGCTTGAAGTAACTTTCATGGTTAAGTTGATAGTTTAGGCAGACACTTAAATCTTGTTTCTCACACTTGTGTTTGGATCTAAATGTTCTAAATCAAAATAAGATAAGTGTGCTCATCTTTTTTCATCTTGTTGGCAAGTTGTTCTTGCCCTTGTAAATTGCTTCTTGACTTTGCAAACTATACATTGGTGCATTAAGTAATTTGCTCTCACATAGCTTATATGTGTTAATATCTTTTCATTTCATAAACTTAAGCAACACATTTAAGCTGAAGTAAGTTTCCGCCATAGTCCTTGTTATCCACCAAGTTGCACTAGGATGGATTTCAAGCGAGCCGCCAAAGATTGAACATTTTCATGTTCAAAATTCAGAGTTCAGAAGTTTAGCCAGTCAATAAGACCAACATTTTTTTCATTTCCATAAAAAATTGTAATAAGAGATGTTGCATGATGAACTTGTAAAAGGTCTTAGCCACCTTAAGTACTAAGCGTGAGTTGTACTCTGGAGTGCTTTTTTTACTTATTAATTATATTTTGTCGTTTTCAAGCAATTTATAATTTATGAGTTTTTTCACTCAATCCCTCCAAAGCTGGAGTATATGCCATGGTTAGGCTTGAGCATGGATTCAAGTTTCTTGTGTAGGTGACACCATTTTTGTTAACAAGTTTATTTGCAAGATTTTAAATCTTACAGGTTCTCATAGCTTAGAGTGGTGATGACACTTGTTTGTCTCTTCACAACTTCAAGGATCTAAAGACTCGGTCCCTCCTTAGCTCATCTAAAGACTCCATTGCCCAAGGGTTCCAAGGCTACAATTTTCTCCCTTCACTCTTTCTCAAAGAAAATCTAAAATTTTTGGTTATTTTGTTGAAAATGCAAGTATCATAGATCTATCCTTATTTAAATTTCTGAATATCTAAGTTTACAGGTATACGATAAACTAGATCCAAGTTTGTACTTTCAAGTTTCATCTAATTGCTTAGATCTAGCATAGGAAAAGTCTTCTTTTAGCATGCTTTCTTTCAAAAAATCTGTAAGTTAAAGAGTAGTTCTTACTTTTATATTTGACAATTAGAGTGCCTTTATATTGTTGTTTTAAAACAGCAGAAAAAGACCCTAAGGAGACAAGCTCTTTAGCTTGCTCTTCTTAGTTCACTTTTTGCTCATTTTATGCTAGTTTACTTAGTCAATTTTGGAGCTTTCCTACTAATAACCAAAGACACTTCCAAAGTGTTTTTGGGCATCTTTCATCTTTGTTTGCTTGTTGTTTTGTGCAGGTTTGCGAACAGATAGGAGGAAGTTCTATCCATGTTAGGCGGATTTGGAGCATCCGGGACCCCCGAGAGCACCCCCTTTCTACAATAAACATTTGTAAAACATTGTAAAGACTTGTGACCCCCCTAATGAATGGTCACAAGTCACTCCCATAAAGATTTGTGTAAATTCTTTAATAAAATCAGTGGGGCTACAAACTCTCACTCTTCATCCCCCCTGGGGGAACGATGTTTTTGGTGTTTGTCTCAATTTTGCAATTTTAGCTTAGATTCAACTTTCATAACTAAAGATAAGCTAAAGTAATATTTCAATTCATCACAAAGCACTCCAATCAATCTAGATTAGTTTTACTTCTTGCATTTTCAATTTGGAAAATAAACCATCCTCTCAGCTCCTCAAAAGAGGCTTGGTCAGTGTGGATTAGTAATTAGTCTCACATTTCAATTTCAGTTATTTACTTCTTGTTTAAAATAAACAAATTCCCCTTAGCTCTCAGTGTGGTTCCTGGCCCTTCCAGTTGCGAGCTAGTCTCGATCTGCTGGAAGTAAGTTTCATACACGCTGGGCTGGTCAGTGGTTGATATATTAATTAGGACAATCTCTAAGTGGTATCATTTGTCTAAGACCTCTACCCTGGGTGTCGTGTGTCAAATCACCTAGCAATTTGCCTTGTTGGATCTGCGACATACCTGGTCGGCAAGTTTTAGATGGGTGAATGATACATAAGGAGGCCCAAATCATTTCATTAACTAAACATCAATTTATCCTAATAAAACACGCGAACTACATTGCCCACGATTCACTTTAATGCACTGGTCTCAATTTTTACATTTAGCAAAACCACAGGCTTCATCTTTCATTTGGGTTATCTATTGGAAACAATTTTTAATGAAACTTGCATCTAACAATTGTGTCTTAGTATCCTTTTAATGCAAGTATATGCTTATTGTTTATATATCGTGGTGAATATTTAGTTAATGTTTTATCAGTTTATGGTTGATTGTTTAAAAGAATAATAAATTCCTAGATTTCATTTCTTGTACTTAGCTTATTTCAAAGCCTTAGTATATTTGTTAGGGACTACTCCCCTTGGTTTCGCTAGGAGTTGGCCTAGACGGAGGAGTTGAGGATTAGGTGACAACACCTTAACTCTCACTTGCCCCCAAGGACACACAGAGTGGATTGAAAATTTCTTCCATGTCTCCCAGGTGTGTATAAGGTGGCAACATTTTGGCATCGTTGCCGGGGATAAATCTTTCTATTCCCAGAATACGACTTTTGTTTTCCTTTTTGCTTTTTTCTTTGTTTGATGCTTCTTGTTTGCTTAGAATAAACTTGATCATCTGGCAACTCCACTTCAAAAAATAATTTGACAAAGTATTCTGCAAAGAGGAACTCACGGTTTGCTTAGCTTCATCCTTGAACCCGAAGGTGTTTTTGAAGGAGGCTAGCCAAACTTTCTTCTCAACAGGATCCTTATTAATTTTTGGGTCCCAATCCATTTCTGTTAGACCTTTTGCTTTCTTTAATAAATCTAGTTTAGAAATGGATGATCTTGATAAACCTATTGATTTTTGTGCAATAAGTGGTTATCCACATGTGATTCCAGAAAAAAACAATTGAAAATTTGCCTTGTTTTCAAAGTAATAATATTGTTGATGCTAGACGTCATGTTAAGAAGGTTTCCATTTGCTTTAATAAATGGTCTTGTAATGCCTTATATGAAGATGTGGGAATGAAATTGTTTATCTTATCCTTTGGTGATGATGATCTTGATTGGTTTACAAAACTTAAAGATAAATAGGTTAGAACTTACAATGAGTTGATTGATGCTTTTATGGAAAAATGGAAGGAGAAGGACTCTCCAAATATAAACACAGTCAATTCAGATATTAAGAATGATGCTTCACCAGATCCTAATCAGAAGTTTAAAGAAGTCATTCAGGCCATGGAATCTATCTATGCGAAGCAGTTAAAGGCCATGAAGGGTTGCCTTGCAGAGGCAGAAGCTTGCATCAAGTATTCAGACCCTATAGAGCCAGAACTTCACAATGAACAAGAAAGGGAATTTCACCTGGAAATTCCGAAAGACCCTGTAGATAAGTCATTAACTGGTCATGAGGAAACAAAGGATTTTGAGTTTGAAATGATTGAATTTCAGGATAATTCAGATCCCCACACTCCTCCCAAGGAATTCGTCTCCTCAGAGAAGATCTTCGACAGTTATGCCGCACCTGAAACAATAAGTGAAGCAGAGGTCTTGAAAGTTCCACTTCCAATCTCTCATTCGTCAGAAGAATCAATAATAGATAATGGAAGAGTGGAAGAAAACTCCGATCTATCAATGTCAGATCATTATGAACAGTGGTTGAGCTTCCACCATGACAGTCCAATGCAGAGATTCATCAAAACTTTACAAGGCTTGCCAGACTTTAATATTTGGTTGAATAAAGAAATGCACATGTTTCTTAGGTGGTCTGATCCCAAGAAAAGAACCAAGTTGATAAAACTTGGAAAAGGATCTTCAACAAGTCATCCCGGACAGGGATTGTTCAGAAATCTGAGGTCTTATTTCATCCATGACATGGTCGTTACATATGTTTTCTACTTTAGCCAGGTGGATAATGAGAAGGTCAAAACTACCAATGAGCAGAAAAATTCTTCAGTGATGTTATGGGGCATCCTTTGTAATGTATCTCTAACCCTTTCCTCCGCATTTAAATTTCATTTATGCTCACTTTCTTCTTTTATACTTGATGTATAGTAGTTCATATTCAATTTTTTATTATATTTGTTATTCACATGTATAATAATTGTGCAATTTTAGTTTACACTTAGTCTTCATATACATGTATCGTTGATGTTGTTTTTGGCGAGATGTTTGTGATGTAGGGACAGATTCTGGATTCTCACATGCTCTCCTTTTTTCTTAAAGATCAAGCACACGTCCCCATATGGAGCCAATGTGATCCACCAAGTTGCACTAGGATGGATTTCCAGCGAGCCGCCAAAGATTGAACATTTTCATGTTCAAAATTCAGAGTTCAGAAGTTTAGCCGATCATTAAGACCAACCTTTTTTACATTTCCATAAAAAATTGTAATAAGAGATGTTGCATGATGAACTTGTAAAAGGTCTTAGCCACCTTAAGTCCTAAGCGTGAGTTGTACTCTGGAGTTTTTTTTTTACTTATTAATTATATTTTGTTGTTTTCATACAATTTATAATTTATGAGTTTTTTCACTCACTCCCTCCAGAGCTGGAGTATATGCCCATGGTTAGGCTTGAGCATGGATCTAATCCTAGTGTCTAATGTATATTACCATGCTAAACACACTCCTAGAGTCTTATGGAAATGTGCTAAGTCCCCCTTAGGATTTTTTAATTTTTTCAGTAAATTAAAAATTTGCCAGAATTCGGCAATTTTTAATTAAAAAATAAAGATGTATTAAAAAACTGGTACTAGGGGACTTAATATGCCATGGGGGTGCTTATTTTTTGACCTAGAGCACCCATATTACCTAAGTACCCACTTAGTTCAACAAAAATAGTGATTTTAATCAGCTAAAAATCATTTTTGCTCAAAAACCCCAAAAAAGTAAAAGTAAAATAAAAAAAATCAGCAAAAACAAAAATCAAGGAAACATGTGGAGACATGTTGGAGATAAATGGAACTCCAAAAACTATGTGGCAACTAGTAAAAGACTCCCATTGGTCAAAGCAATAAAGTGGGCATGATTTGATATTGATTTGAAGCATGTACCAATAAGGATGTGTGCCCCTCTTGAGAGATGGTGCATTTCCATATGGGGCAGCCAACCTCTTGCGAGGTGGCGCACCCACACCCTCCTATTCATTTACACTTGGCATTATTTTGGGTTGATGGAGAGGTGGCAGCCATTACCTCACCACTTGGTTGCTCTCCTCTTCCACTTGGTGCACCCCTCCCCTCCACTTGGTGCGCCCTCCTCTCTTGGGGATTTTCTCCTCTTGTTATTTATACAAGCTCTCTCCCTTTGCAAACTAGTTGGAGTTTTGGGATTGTTTCTTGTAGTTGTACTATTGTAATACTTTTCATTTGGAATAAAGAGACTTTGAAGGTCAAGAAGGTGTGTTATACATGTTTGTGGATGCTTGATGTCAATTTATGCTTAATCTATGAGGTAATATTAGCCTAATTTCTTCTTTGGATTTTTTATATTGGCCTTTGAAAGGATGCTATCATCTTGTAGGATAGGATTTATCTAGCTTGTTGTTAATCCTATTGTTCATTTATATTTAGAGATTTTGATGTGTATGCATGGTTTGGTTAACGAACATACTCTTCAAGTTTTTTGTGTAGGTGACACCATTTTTGTTAACAAATTTATTTGCAAGATTTTAAAGCTTACAGGTTCTCATAGCTTGGAGTGGTGATGAAACTTGTTTGTCTCTTCACAACTTCAAGGATCTAAAGACTCGGTCCCTCCTTAGCTCATCTAAAGTCTCCATTGCCCAAGGGTTCCAAGGCTACAATTTTCTCCCTTCACTCTTCCTCAAAGAAAATCTAAAATTTTTGGTTATTTTGTTGGAAATGCAAGTATCATAGATCTATCCTTATTTAAATTTCTGAATATCAAAGTTTACACGCATAAGATAAACCAGATCCAAGTTTGTACTTTCAAGTTTCATCTAATTGCTTAGATCTAGCATAGGAAAAGTCTTCTTTTAGCATGCTTTCTTTAAAAAAATTTGTAAGTTAAAGGGTAGTTCTTTTCTTAAAGCTTTCACTTTCATATTTGGCAATTAGAGTGCCTTTATATTGTTGTTTTAAAACCGCAGAAAAAGACCCTAAGGAGACAAGCTCTTTAGCTTGCTCTTCTTAGTTCATTTTTTGTTCATTTTATCCTAGTTTACTTAGTCAATTTTGGGGCTTTTTTACTAATAACCAAAGACACTTCCAAATTGTTTTTGGGCATCTTTCGTATTTGTTTGCTTGCTGTTTTGTGCAGGTTTGCGAACAGATAGGAGGAAGTTCTATCCGTTTTGAGCAGATTTGGAGCAACCGGGACCCCCGGGGGCACCCCCTTTCTACAATAAACATTTGTAAAACATTGTAAAGACTTGTGACCCCCCTAATAAATGGTCACAAGTCACTCCCATAAAGATTTGTGCAATTTCTTTAATAAAATCAGTGGGGCTACAAGCTCTCACTCTTCATCCCCCCTGGGGGAATGGTGTTTTTGGTGTTTGTCTCAAAATTGCAATTTTAGCTTAGATTCAACTTTCATAACTAAAGATAAGCTAAAGTAATCTTTCAATTCATCACAAAGCACTCCAATCAATCTAGCTTAGTTTTACTTCTTGCATTTTCAAGTTGGCAAATAAACCATCCCCTCAGCTCCTTGAAAGAGGCCTGGTCAGTGTGGATTAGTATTTAGTCTCACATTTCAATTTCAGTTGTTTACATCTTGTTTAAAATAAACAAATTCCCCTCAGCTCTCAGTGTGATTCCTGACCCTTCCAGTTGCGAGCTAGTCTTGATCTGCTGGAAGTAAGTTTCATACACATTGGGTTGGTCAGTGGTTGATAGATTAATTAAGACAATATCTAAGTGGTATCATTTGTCTAAGACCTCTACCCTGGGTGTTGTGTGTCAAATCACCTGGCAACACGTCTTGTTGGATCTGCGGCACACCCGGTTGGCAAGTTTTAGATTGGTGAATGATACATAAAGAGGCCCAAACCATTTCATTAATTAAACATCAATTTATCCTAATAAAACACGCGAACTACATTTCCCACGATTCACTTTAACGCACAAGTCTCAATTTTTAAATTCAGCAAAGCCACAAGCTTCATCTTTCATTTGGGTTATCTATTGGAAGCAATTTTTAATGAAACTTGCATCTAACAATTGTGTCTTAGTATCCTTTAGATGCAAGTATATGCTTATTGTTTATATATCGTGGTGAATATTTAGTTCATGTTTTATCAGTTGATGATTGATTATTTAAAAGAATAATAAACTCCTAGATTTCATTTCTTGTACTTAGCTTATTTCAAAGCCTTAGTATATTTGTTAGGGACTACCCCCCCTTGGCTTCGCTAAGCGTTGCCCTAGACGGAGGAGTTGAGGATTAGGTGACAACACCTTAACTTTCACTTGCCCCCAAGGACACACCGGGTGGATTGAAGATTTCTTCCATGTCTCCCAGGTGTGTATAAGGGGCCAACAATCCTAAATCACATTTTAAAAGTGTCATAAAATCACTAAAACACTCTAAAATACACGTAAAAGTCTACCTAATTCATATATTAACTTAATAGACTTAATAGGGTACCTTAGACCACCATCTTCACCATCTAAAACGGGTATTGAGGAGGGCAACGGACGGTGATAGGCTGTGGACGGTCTCACGGCACAAAGGAGTGTCATTTCCATAAAAACTTAATGCTTTGGGTTGATTGTGACAGCTAGGGTTAGCCTCGTTGCTATACAATCTTGAGCATCTGGCAACCATTTGGCAATAGGAGGAGGAGGCTTTGGTGAAACACTAAATAAAGGTAACTAAAACCTTGTAATCCTAAGAAACCTTTAATTTGTTTAGTAATCCAACCTTGTGCTTAATCTAATAAATACTTTGTGGGTTTAATAACTAAGAGTGTTAATAACCTTCATCATCTTTATAATACTTCTGCTTGAAATCTCTAAATCTTCTTTGTGGATATGTTGATGATAATGACTTGTTGAAGATGATCTCATAAATGTGATATGATGCTTTGATCCCCTTGTATCCTGCACACAAATACTAGAAAGTGGTTAGCTTGCTTGTTGTATCCTAGCATTCTTTACTTGTAAATCTTGTATCTARTATTCATTTGATTCAATTATTCTTTTGTATATCTTGTAATCATATTTGTAACGAATCATCCTTTAACTTTAGTTGACCCCTTGCCCAATCTTAGGCACTAGTTTTAGTTTCCCTAGGAAAAGGCTTGCTTAACATATTAACCTTGCATCTTGCATTGTTGCCTTAGCATCTTAGGTTAGAATCCCCCCAAACCTTAACAAACTAAAATCAACTCCTAGAACTTAACTTTAAAACTTAACTACAAAATAGGTGTTAAATTTATAAGCAGTTGCGAGAGACATTCTCCTGGAAGATGGCTAAGACCCTAGACGAGATCTAGGGCCCCCAGTGCACTCCTGGGGTATGTGGTCTGGGAACAAATTGATAAAGACCCTAGACAATGTCTAGGGCCCCTGGACTAGGTCCAGGGTACCCATGTCTGGGGCATTGGGTGTCTTGGTCTGGACCAAGCTATTATAAGTCCCTAGATGTGTTCTAGGGCCCCTGGATGTGTTCCAGGGAATCCTTGCTTAGTGCTTGGATTGATCATTGGATGTGTTCCTTGGTGGTTGATGATACAAGACCCTAGATGTGTTCTAGGGCCCCTGGATGTGTTCCAGGGAATCCTTGCTTAGTGCTTGGATTGATGCTTGGATGTGTTCCTTGGTGGTTGATGATACAAGACCCTAGA
>JASDQU011028318.1:10795-31902 GCA_032191745.1 Picea mariana
TGTTGTATCTATAGAACCGTTATCATTGTCCATGATCTAAACCTTGTTTATCATATTAGTCACTTGTTTTCTGATCTTAGGTACTACTGTTAAGATCTGATATATTTTCTAAACTACTGCTGCCTCAATATACCATAGATCTGTTCTTCTATATGCTGCTATCTCTGACTATGTTCTAGATCTAAGTTGTTTTGTATTAAATAATTAAAAAGAGACTGCTGTATTCAACTTTACCCTAAAATCTAACACTAGGGACTACCCCCCTTGGCTTTCCTAGGAGTGAGCCTAGACGGAAGAGGTTCCGGTCAAAGTGACAGCGTGGGCTATGAACCTAGGAATTGTGCCTCCAAGGACACACTAAGTGAGCCAGACTTAGCTCACGTTTGCAAGTGTGTATAAGGACGACAACACCCCTGTGGGGTGAGGAAACCCATGAGTTGGGTGTGTGATTCTTCTCTAAGACGAAGGTGGAATGTTCTGTGCCCCTGTGGGGTGAGGAAGCCCATGAGTTGGGTGTGTCGTTCTCTATGAGACGGGAGATGAAACGATGTATTGATCTCCTCTATGCAGAGAGTTGAGATAATGTGATACTCCAGATGATTCTCCTGTGAGACGCAATGAGAAAGCGATCTGCTGAGTTGGACGTGCCTGTGGCTGAGCGCAAGTGAACGTGATCCTAGTGGCTGAGCACTAGTGAGTGTGATTCTCCTGTGAGACGCAGTGAGAAAGCGATCTGCTGAGTTGGACGTGCCTGTGGCTGAGCACAAGTGAACGTGATCCTAGTGGCTGAGCACTAGTGAGTGTGATTCTCATGTGAGACGCAGTGAGATAGAGATGTGGACATCCCTGTGGTTGAGCACAAATGGATGTGCCCCTAGTAGTTGAGCACTAGTGGGTGTATGAGATCCCTTTCTATATTGTCCAAGAGTTAGACTTACCTGTAACCCTATTTGTGATGTAAACGGTACAGGTCGGCCCTGTTGTGCTAATAGACACATCATTTGATGTGATAAGTCTTGTATAAATAAAGGTGAATCCCCATTGAGGAAACACACTTAACATTGTGTCATCTCATGATTTCAAAAGTTGTGGTCTGAAATTATGAAAATTACAACACCCTCTTGTGTGCTAGGTTTGGTGATGGTGTGGGAGGTCTTTCTCTTGAAGAATATAACAAAGGATTGGTAGGGTTTTGTTCCCTTGTTGAGAAGGGTTTCCCAGGATACTTCTTGTGTTCTTGTGCATGGTTATTCTTCTTGTGATCTTGCTTTGCTGCAGTAGTTGTGGTTCAAGTAAACGCTAAACAGAAAATTTAAAGTAAATGCATGAGCCATAGCTTATTGAAAATTCAACAGTTTATACCCATGATTATTATGTGCTTGACTTATCTTTGTTGTATTATATGATTAAGCACAAGGGGATATACTTTGATGAGATTGTCAGATGGTTGCACTGGTTGTATGACTTCACCTGACATCATCCAACACGTGTTCTTCAGGGCCCCAAGGCCCCAAGCAAGTAGGTAAGTCATTTTGATTCCCTGCATTTGCATCTTCATTGCTCATACTAGTTTAGATGCATTTCATTTTTATTTTTCTCTACTTGCATATTGTTTTCATGCTCAGCTTAGAATTTATTAAAAAAATGTCAAAATTTTCTTTTTCTAGTTTAGTGGGTTTTGATTATGATCATATGAGAACAAGGATGAGTAGGCCATCCTACACTTGACAATTTGATGTTTCCTTGCAGGCACAGGTCTACCAAAAGATGTTGCGGTTCTCATGCACTCTACAATGAGCACTTGTCCCCAAGAACGAGCCAGATGTTATCCCCATCTTGTGGATAACTAAGGAGATGATGTCTCAAGGCCCTCAGGTTGCAGATATGGAGTGTCGAGAGACTACATGACGAGCAGTACCCTTTGCACAGATAGAAAACCCACTCACTACCACAGATAGTCACAGGTTTACAGATGGCATCCACCACACCAATTGGCTTCCGGAAGGCAGTGGGCCTTGTTCCATGAGGTATAAGTCAGTATTATGGTGAGCATCATTTCAATATTTAAGTCATTTGATTATGTTGTATCTTAGATTGCTCTAGATTTCATGATATGTGCTTGGACATTATGCCTTTTGCCCTGCTTCACCTTGGTGGTTAACATTGTGCCCTAGTAAGTGGTTTTCCTTGGGAATGGGTTTGCTACTGGAAACTCCCTTGATGACCCATCGTGTCGTTCCCGACCATACTTACCATTTTCCATCATTATCTGTTGAAATATTGTAACTGCAAAGAGTATTCTAATTATTATTGATGTATTATTCATTAGATCAACCCCCTTTTGTGGATTGATCATGTCGAATATTGTAAATGACCAAATCCCCTTTTGCGGGTTGGTCAAACACTAATTGTAATGGGCTAAATGAAAAGTCGGCCCCATAATATATTAAAGTGGTTATAACCACCCAGAATGAGAGGTCGGCCCTGCCAGTGAAAAGACACCCCAGTTCAATGCAAAGAGGCTAGCACCTCATTTGTACACACACTCGCTTGTTCATCAGAGCACAAGTTCGGAGGTGCAGTTGGAGAAGAAAGAAGAGAGAGAGGAGCATTCTTGGTAGAGGACTTTTTGCATTTGTTTGAGTTATCTCTTGGCATTGTATTGGCTTTCTATATTAAGGAAGTTTTTGCTGGGTTTTCTCCCCCATGAGGGTTTCCCAGGATAAATGATGTGTCTCTTGTGATTGTGTATTTCTCAGTGATCCTATCTATGCTATGGTTATATAGTAAATTGAAAAGAAACCTAATAATAGCTTAAACCTTAACATGGTATCAGAGCTAAGCTGAAGAGAGCATCTTTCACAAGAAGAAGAAAAACGTCATTGTTGTCGTACATGAAAATTAGGGCTTTTTATTGAAGAAGATTTTCAGCCTCAAAACCATCTAGAAAAGTGCGCCTTAACCCAAGGAATTTTTTGGCACCTTCAGTGCACCTTTTCAGTGGGTAGATCTCCCGAAAAGTGAAACCCTAGTCTTCACAAAGTAGAAGAAGTACCAAAGTACCAAAAGTACCAAAAAACCAAAAGGACCAAAAAACCAATCCAAAAATCCGCTGGTTAAGTTTGAGGGGGTAAAATTTGGATTTTCAGAAATTTGACTGCACCATCTTACTCACCTCAGCTCGGCGCATCTATCCCTTGGATCAGAATTTCAAAATTTGAAGTTTGAAAAATTAGGGTTTCCTCATAAAACCCTAAGTTGCAGTTGCAGTCTCAAAACCAGTTACAGTTGCAGTACTAGTTGATGTATTAGTCGTAGTACCAGTTGCAATCACCCTTGAAGTTTTTAAGAGTTGGTGATCATTGTCATTGCTACTAGATCGCGCCACTACCGGCAAATGCTATCTGAGGTATGTACTCACATATGTTTAAATGGTTAAGCTTTAAAGGGTATTTGCAAGAGAAGGGATCTCTTACCATAGATCCAGAAGGATCTCAAGATCCAACACATTTAAGAGAAATAATGCAATCCAGGTTTGATTATTCTGATATGCATCTATTTGTTATGACATTATTTTAATCTAGATTGCATGTTGAAGCTATGACCATCATACTAACCTTTGGTCAAAATTAAAGTCAAGGTATTAGATGTATTAAAGTTGAGATCATACAGTTTATTCTCTAACCAGCCTTCTGTCAAGATAAAGCACTTGACATCTTGAGTGAAGGAAACATGGAAGAAAAGCAACACCCTCGTTCTTGAGGACAAGGCTACAGGTGCCAGGTTTGATTAATTAAGTTGATAAGATACACAGTTGCACTTGACAAGTTGATGACTACCCCTTTATAAGTAAACACTATAGTTGAGATAGCAATCTTTGAGGAGTACTATACTTGGTAGCATATGAGCATTGTGAGATAAATGTTTTGCCAGATACAACTAACATCTCCTATAGGAGAAATTTCTTGTGCTAGTTCCAGGTTGCCATGGAGGAATGTTTGATCACAACACTATAAGAGTGTTGACCTCATTTCGTATTGTATTTCTTACTTTTGATCTCTGCTTCAGACAGGCCACAAGTGATAGCTCCAAAGGAGCTACTGTGATGATTATTCGTGCTATTGTTTTATCTACTATTATCAAAAGAGTATTATTCTTGCTTGTTGTTTTGTTGACCTTGGTTCAGGTCATAGGTGATAACCTTGAGGAAGCTATAGTGAAGGTTGTTGAAGGCAACATATCATATGAGACATGAAGCAGACTATGTACATGACCATATACACTCATGTACCAAAGAAGATGAAGAAGAAGCTGTCTTTTGAGATTCAGAGTATCTCATATGAAGATTGATTGAAAAGAGCAGAAGGCTCCAAAGATGGCTGAAAATTAGAGCGGAAGGCAGATCTTGTTTGAAGCCTGACTCTGTCTTTCATATTTAGACTTGTTATTCAACACCAAGTATACCCTGTAAGAGATGATGAAGTCCCGATCTCAGAAAGGATCAGATGAAGAGACAACTCCCAGGACTGGGAGACAGATGCCATGAGAAGACTAGATCGTAGCTTCAGAAACTTCTAGGAGATATGAAATCTCTTGGGAAGATTCCCTTGTTTCAGTAACAGAGAAGAAAGCCAGTCAGAAAGACTAGGATATGGATTCTTCCGTGAGACCAGAAGAGAAGTCAGTATTGACATCCAAGATTGATCTATACAGATCAAGCATGTTGCAGATGAACAAAATCCTAATGTGTGTCTAGAGGATTCTCCAAGCAAGAGGGAGAAGACTATACCGAGACACTTATTGAAGAAATAGTTCCAATATTTATGAAGACAACCAGAACAACCATGATTCATATATAGTATCAGATGCAGGGGGAGCAATCCCCATATTTAAAATTGTGTGGCCATTGGTGTAGTACATTAGTTGGTCATGGAAACATAACTATGATAAAAGATAGCATTACCTCCATGAAAGAAGAAGAGCTATCTTCAGTATCAGTTATTGAGCCACTCCCAGTTTCAGTTTCAGATGAAACTGTTACTGCGATAGAATAAGAGGAGTTACTCTCATATTTTAGCAGCCACAGTGAGAATGAAGCAATCATTCTCAGCCTCGGAGCAGCTGCAGGTGCAGAGTCCCAGATTCCAGAAGGAACAGTTGCAGAGAGAGTAGAGGACATACTCCCAGACAGTGAGACAGATAGTGCCTTGTAGAAAGCACATAGAGCTAGCACATGTTTGTGCAGATTGAGTTGCAGTTGAGCAAGTGTACCAGATTGGTACAATGTAACGTGAAAATTTGGTTTGAAGATTGAAGATAGAAAGCCTCAGGTCTGCAGGTTGAAGGAAGCTCTGTACGTATAGAAGCAAGCTCCAAGAGCTTGATTGACAGTTTCCTGACAAGCTTGGACTTTAACAAGAGAAAAAGTTGATGAATGATGAGCCCGTGATGCTACTGCTATATGTAGATGATGTATTCTTGACAATATGAAGAAAATCTCATCACAGATTGCAGAAGAAGCTCGCCACAGAGTTTGATGGAAGACCTAAATGCATTATCTCTTAGGTCTTGAAGTTTGGCAGAGCACAGAGAAGATCTTCCTTAAACCAAGGGAAGTATACAGTTAAAATTGAAAAGGGTTGACATGTTGAAATGCAAATCCATGTACACACCCATGAAAACGAAGTTGAAGCTCCTGGTAGATACCTCGTCAGAATTGGTTGATGCTACTCTATACAGACAAATTATTGGTTCAGTGATGTATCTGACGAATACCAAGATAGACATATGTTTTGCCTTGAGTCAATACCCAGTGGAACCCAGACGTCTTCACCTAGTTGCTGCAAAACATGTGATGAGGTACCTTAAGGGTACATTAGATTGTGGTCTCAGTTATGATGGAGATCATGACTTCAGACTGAGTAGGTACACTAATTCAGATTGGGCTGGAAGTGTCGCTAACAGGAAGAACACTTCAGGATGTTGTTTCAGTTTGGGATCAGCCATGATCTCATGGCAGAGTAGGAAGCAATCAAGCATTGCTCTCAGTACAGTGAAAGCAAAATACATTGTTGCGTGTTCTGCCAGTTGTGAAGCCATATGGCTTCGTAAGTTGTTGATTGGTCTATTCGACCTAGAGATGGAAGCAACCACGATCTTATGTGACAAGTCAAAACACATAGAGATCCGATATCATTACATCCGTGACATGGTGCAAAGAGGAGCAATAAAGCTCCAATATGTTAGCACAGATGAATAGGTTGTTGATGTGTTGACCAAACCTCTAACTTGTGTAAAGTTTGAGCACTTTCGAGATAAGCTTGGTATAGTCCGAAAGGACCTCCCTCGAAAGGGGGAGTAGTGTTGTGTTGAGTTGCCAGCCTAGTGTTGTGATTCCAGCTTAATTGTTGTGTGGATTTGCCATCTTAATTGATGTGCTTCCAACTTAATTGTTGTGTGGTGTTGCCAGCTAAATTGTTGTGCTTCCATCTTAATTGTTGCGTGGTGTTGCTAGCTTAATTGTTGTGAATCTGGTTTAATTATTGTGTCATGTTGCCAGCTTAATTGTTGTGCTTCCAGCTTAATTGTTGTCTAGTGTTGCCAGCTTAATTGCTATGATGATGTACAAGCTTAATTGATGTGATGATGTGCCATCTTAATTGCTGTGATGATGTACAAGCTTAATTGTTGTGATAATGTGCTAGCTTAATTGTTGATGACATGCCAGCCTCGTGTTGTGATGATGTGTCAGCCTCATGTTGTGATGATGTGTCAGCTTCGTGTTGTGATACCAGCCTCGTGTTGAAGACTATCAGCCTAGTGCTAATGTTGATGATGCTCCAGCCTTCGTGCTGTGATGTTGTTGTTGTTGATGATGCTCTAGCCTGTGTACTGTGATATTGTTGTTGTTGATGTTGTATCAGCCTTGTGTTGTTATTGATGATGATGATGTATTAGTGTTATACTAATCCATGTTGATACAATTGATGTTGATGATGCCACTTCAACGTCTTGCTGAAGATGATGATGATGATGCCACTTCAGCTTCTTGCTGAAGATGATGATGATGATGCCACTTCAGCTTCTTGTTGAAGAGAAGATGATTAGATGATGATGATGTTATTTCATCTTTCATGCCGAAGATGATGATGTTATTTCATCTTTCATGCCGAAGATGATGATGTTACTTTAGCCTCACGCTAAAAATGATGATGATGTTACCTTAGCCTCATGTTGATGATGATGATGATGCCATTCTAGCTCCCTGCTGTGAATGATGATATTGATGATGAGAAAAACTTCCAATGATTTATAGATATGCCAGTCAGTGTTCCAAGGTGTCATTGTTGATGTTGCCCTCTCTCCCGCCTGATGTTGTTCTAGAATACCCTTCTTGTTAAGGGGGAGTGTTGAAATATTGTAACTACAAAGAGTATTCTAATTATTATTGATGTATTATTCATTAGATCAATCCCCTTTTGTGGATTGATCATGTCGGGTATTATAAATGACCAAATCCCCTTTTGCGGATTGGTCAAACCCTAATTGTAATGGGCTAAATGAAAAGTCGTCCGAGGAATATATTAAAGTGGTTATAACCACCCAGAATGTATTAAAGTGGTTATAACCACCCAGAATGAGAAGTCGGCCCTGCCAGTGAAAAGACACCCCAGTTCAGCGCCTGCCAGATTGTATAAATAAGAGAGGCTAGTGCCTCATTTGTACACACACTCACTTGTTCAATAGAGTACAAGTTCGGAGCTGCAGTTGGAGAAGAAAGAAGAGAAAGAGAGGCGCATTCTTGGGAGAGGCCTTTCTGTATTTGTTTGAGTTATCTCTTGGCATTGTATTGGCTATCTATATTAAGGAAGTTTTTTCCTGGTTTTCTCCCCCATGAGGGTTTCCCAGGATAAATGATGTGTCTCTTGTGATTGTGTATTTCTCAGTGATCCTATCTATGCTATGGTTATCTAGTAAATTGAAAAGAAACCTAACAATATCTTAAACCTTAACATTATCCCCCTCCATTCCCTTATCTCTTGGGATTTTAGGGCGTATTGACCCAAGAAAGGATTGCCCCTCATTCTATGGGAAGAAGGGGCTAAAGGCTCAAAGGGATTGGTATTGGATAAAATATAAAAGCCATATATAAACCTTCCAGATGCTTCGCCCAAGAAAGCAATAAAACACTTATCTTTGAATAAAGGGGACCCACAATATAATAATAAAAATTCTTAAAAGGTTAGTTGAAGGATAGGAGGTCTCATCACGAGCCGACCTATCAAGTCCATGGATATATAGTGGTATGACATTGTCATCATTTGGTCACCAAACCAGGGCAGTGACTCTCAGTTGCATTGTTGAGAGAAAGGGGGTCTAATCACGAGCCAACCTTCTCATTTCTATTAGGTATTTGTGGGTGACCTTGCCACCACTTGGTCACCACGCCAGGGTAGTGACCTTCAATCTCTCCTTATGCTATTATGAAAGAATATATAAAGAAAGAAAAATAAAAGGCTAATGATGGGCTTGGAAAAAGTGCATTTGTGGACGAAGGTACCACACACCCTCTACAAAGGCACCCATGAATGAGACACTACGGCCCCTAGTATGTCATGAGCACTATGCCCATTGAGTCATGACCCCATCCACCTCACACACTTTACATGGCTTAGAAAGGGACGTCTTGGAGGCTCTCCTTGACCTAGGGCAAGATCTACCGAATAGGACACCTCGTCAACCCTCCCATACTTAAGCTTGACAAGTCGCATAGTATCTTTGAGCTGTTAATTGTTTGATATGGTGATCTTTGATGCACATGCTTGGATGGCTTATTTATTGATTGGATTAACGTATCATGATGTTATGACTTGATATCCTTGGAGGGCATGTTCATTTGTCTTTGCAGAACTGGTGGACAGTTTTGGGAGAACAAGCCTAGCTTGGGCTTCCATGGGGCTACAAGCCCACATGTTGGATGCCACGGGCCCACATGCCAGATGAAAGAGAGATGACTTGGACGACCTTGATGATGACTTGGACGACCTAGCCCACCCGTTGCTTGCCAAACGATTTGCACAGGAGGGGCAAAACATCCCACTTTTGAGCTTGATGTCATGACCTTGGGGCTAGGGCATGGTGGTGAGGTGCCACTCTTTGACATATGGACGTTTTGAGGAGAAGAGTGTCTTCACCATGGTATGAATGCCTAGATTCTTGATACATGGCCTATGGAGGCCCTTCCATGCTTCTCCAACACCAATGAACTCCTCAAAGTGGCAAAACGTCCCCTAAAGGGGTGATGTCCTCCTAAATTAGGGTTTAATTTGTGCAAAAGATGAAATTTTAAGTGAATTGTTTAATATTATTTTGTTGAGGGGGCAAGATTAGGGTTGTTGACCCCTAATCTTGTGTTTTACTCCTTAATTTGTGGACAAGCTATGTTAGCTAAATTTTTTATAAATAGAGATCATAAGATCTCAGTTTAAATATAACTCTCTCTCTTGTGAGAGACTTGGTATGAAATTTTCGGCCCTGTTATCCCCTAAACTAGGGATAACTAAGGAGATTATGTCTCGAGGCCCACAGGTCCTAGATATGGAGTACCGAGAGCGATATTGACTTGAGCCTGGCCCTTGAGGGCCCATCCTTCTTCTTCAGCGCCTCCATCCTGTCAGCAGTAGCAACATCCATCCCATCGGCCTGGTCCTTCAACAGCAGTGGATCTTGCTCCATGAGGTAATGAGTTTGGGTATCATGGTATGTGTCACTTTGATTCTCAAAACATTTGAATATGTGCATTTAATTCTCTTTTTCTTTATGACATGTGCTTGGACTTTATGCCTTTTGACTTATCCATAACTGGGGGAAATCACAGAATTCCCTAGCAAGTTGGTTCCCTTAGGGATGAGTTGCCACTGGGTGGGTTCATGAAAGGCCATCGTCCATTCACACAATACTTATTACTTTTCATTATTTCCCGCTCATCTATCCCCCGCACTGGTTCAGGCATTGGGTTTGCCAAGCTAGTTAAGGGTTGTATCTTTCCTTGTGGGAAAAAGGGGCTAAAGACCAAGAGGGTAAAAGTAGCTGGCAAAAGATAAAAGCCAAAAGAAGAAAACCTTCAGATGCTTTGCCCAGGGATCCCCGATAAAGCAATAAAAGGCTTCTCAATAAGAAAAAGGAGGGACCCATAAAATAAATAAACTCAAGACCTAGTTGGAGGATAGGGGGTCTCATCACGAGCTAGCTTATTAGGTCCATGGGCATGTAGTGGTATGACACTACCATTCAGCTGGTCACCATGGTAGAGTAGTGGCTCTTGGTATCATAGCCAAGAGAAAGGGGGTCTCATCACGAGCCGACCTTCTTATCTCCGTGAAATGCTTGTGGGTAACACTGTCACCACTGATCACCACGCCAAGGCAGTATCCCCCAGTTATTCTCTTGAAAGAAAAAGAAACAAGACAAAGAGAAAAAAAAGGGCATTGAATGGGCTAGGAAACATTTGCATCCAGAACAAGGTGCAACTCACCCTCTTCAGAGGCACCCACAGGCAAGCCCTACATTTCCCTGTCATCACTACAACCCTTGCCCAAATACCCCCATGCCATCTCATGCACTTACATGACTTCGATTGGGCTTCACCCAGGGACACCCCACACTTAGGGAGAATTAGCCCAATAGGACGTCATGAGACCCTCTCCAAACCTGGCTTGTAGAATAGCATAACGTCTTTGAGCACCTGTCTGGGGAAAGGGGGATTTTATGCACATGTTTGGGTAACATGATTATTAGATGTGATTGACATTGTTATGATCCCTGTGACTTATGAGCCCATGGAGGGCGTACTTGTTGTTGCTGCAAGGCCACACCCGACGGATAGGTACATATGGGGAGATGATTAGCTCAGACCTCCATAGGGCTAAAATCCCACCAGATGGATGTTGAAACCCCAGCCAAGGGAAAACATATACCAGAGGCTTGCACCAGAGAGAGAGGAGGGCGTTCCACCAGACACAGCCTTGCAGGCCTGGGCCCAGGGGGGTCTTTCCCTCCCACCATGATGTTGGCCCTTGAAGGCCCTTGACGTCATCATTCAGAGCCTTGATGTCACCAAGCTGAGGTGTCCAGCTTGAGGACGGTTTGGGTTGGCACCTATGGCAGTTCCTGAGGGGTTTTGAGCCCCAACGTTTCACTTGGAGGGCTAGCATTCCAGCAGAGAGGCTAACGTCACCCTAAAAAGATAAAATTAGGGTTTTATTGGATAATTTTGTGTAAAATTGGATTTTCTCATGTACACTGGCCATGTTGGCCTTTTTGACCTAATTTTGTAATTAAAGGTCATTTTCAATGTATAAATAGCGAATTTTCCCCGTGTATTTTTTTCATCATTCTATCATTCACTAAATGAGGTCTGAAATTCGGCTCCTTTAAGGCTCTTTGCCTGAAATTAAGTGGTGCGCAACTCTTGGAGGAAGTTTATGTTGGTGTTTTTGGAATTTTTCTTGGTGAAAAGTCTTCAACTAGGCTAATTGCTAGATTATTATTGGTGAATGTAAGTGAATTTCTGCAATTCCTCTTTACTTTGAATGGTTATAGTACATTTACTTTGCATTTTTTCCAAGATTATGAAATTTCTAGCTTAAAACCCTAGGAGAACAAGCACATGTTATTGTCCTTGTCTTAATAGCTTTTCACCTACTAGATTGTGCTAGAAACCCTACCTTTTGAAGCATTGTGCTAGATGCCTACCATTGTAGCACCCTAGCATCATTTGCTTCATCAAGCCCTTATTTACTTCAAGCTTGAGCTAAAAAAGAAGGAAAACCGCTAGGGCCTAGGGTTACCTACTTCCTAGTAGCTGTTTTCCTTCCGGGGCTTGTTGATTGAGGCCTTGGGTTACCAACACCTCAACCATCATCCCTCTTTTTCCTTAGCTCACACATTATTTCATTCCTTCAAGATTTTTGTTGCAAAAAGTGACTCCATTAGCCCTAAAAACACTAATCTAGACCTTCTATTTGATTGATTGATGAGAACAACCCTAAAACTTTTACCTCAAGCTATTTACTAACCTTTCCTAACCCTAGATTAGACTAATTCACTAACCTTCTTGTTGTTGTTACAAAAGTAAGCTACAACCAATTATTACAGCAGTAAAGGCTCTTAAAAGCAATTGCAAAAGTTGATTTTTACATTGTCTCATTAGCTTCTGACAAGTGCTAGTATATTGTTATTGTTAGATTATCATTTGGGGTCATTTTGAAGCTTGTTTAAGGCATTGATTGTGAAGCTCATCTTGTATACATTGTTGTTACAGAATTTCTGTTCACTTCATCTTGTATCAACTTATTGATTTCATTGACAAGTCCAAGGTTTTATGAAGCACTAACATCAAATTGTACTTGCAAAAATTAGTGTTTTCATGTTGCTTTGTTATGGGCAGGTACACTCAAGCATATCATTGCTTCATTTGCTAAAACCTTGGGACTTTCTGATTGGTGTGACTTGTGAGAGGGGATATCTTTTATTAACACTTCTACCTTTTCCTTCTCAAACCCTAGGTCACCGGGGACGTCTCCCCTGGGCTATAATCCCTAAATAGAAAGAGGTGTCTTATTAAGGTGACAGTGATAGGACAACCTCTTGTTACGCCAATTTGCCCTCCTTTAGCCTTTTCCTTTGGGACAAGTACAAATTGCGCGATAACATGCCCCCTTGGCTCTTTTACCTCTTGTGCACTTGTCTTATGGTTATTTTATGAATGGTTGATGGAGGAGGCCTAGCGCTAGCTTTGATTGATGTTTTCTAGCTCTTGTGGTGATTTATCTTGGCATTTCTCTTGATCTTGGTATGATTTTCTACTATTATGCTATCATTTTTCAAGTTCAAGTATTTTTATGCTAGGAGCTAGGTGGGAAGTATAAGGACATACACCCCCACCATAGCCTTCATTATTTTATTGCTTCATCTCATTGATTAAGGGTTTGCTAAGAGAAGTATATGGGCATACACCCTCTTAGCTCAAACCCTAGCTTAGGGAAACTTGCCTTGGGGAGTAAAAGGGCTTAGACCCCCAAGGAGGTAGCTTCTCCAAGCTCCTTGTGACTCCATTAACCCAATAGTAAAGGCTCTAATCATACTCTTTTTGCATTGGAGATATAAAATTGTTGCCTCGGGAAACACAATATTTGACCTTTTGAAAGTTCTCTTGCTTGAAGTTGATTTATCTCGTTGAGAGGAGTCTTCCCCCATTAGGGCGTCCCTTCTCTCCCAACACTCTAATTGCTGTTATAAACTTTAACCTACAGCCATTAGGGCTGCATAACCCTAGCTATTAATACTCTAATAACTCTTAATCTAACCCTAGATTAGCTCTCTAACTTTCCTCATTTATTCCACTAACTAGGGCACATCTTTTGAAGTAGTTTTTGGCAAATTTTCATGGTTAATTTTGCTGCTGTTTGCCACTGAATGCTACAGCCATAAGGCTGCAATTTTCTGCAGAAAACACTTGTTACAACAGCCATCTAATCTACCTCCTCAAGTGCCCTTTTTCAGCCTATGTTTATTGTTAAATTTGATGCTTATTTACTTAATTAGTCTAGATCTTTACATGTTGATTTTAGACGTTTTACTTTGCTGATATAAGCTGATATCTACTGCTGCAAATTAGGGGCAGCAAGCTTAACTTGCTGATCCGACTAACATATATCAATGCAAGGTGTGTTTTCTTGTGTCTTGGGCAGGTACAATCATCCAGAGAAGTACTATACTTGTGGGGCAGCCATTACTTGACCTGCAAGGCATCTCTCCCTACCCTTCATTCCATTTAGACTTGACCTCTAGGGGCTTCAACTTCACTTCCCTCCATCTCCATCTCAATCCCCTTAGGGTCACTGGGGTCGCCTCTCTAGAGTGACCTAGTCACCTTTGAAGTGCGGGACCTACATCGAGGTGACATTGGGTGTAGGATTTCCTAGTTGTAGCACTTGTTCCGTGGTTGGGTCGAGCTTTGCCCAACCTACAACTTGTGCTATAACAGGCCTCAAATGCTAGAAGTATCCCCCCCCCGGGTCATACAGCCAGACCCCTTGATAGACCTTGAAGACTTTGATAGTGAGCCAGTGCCCAGTTCGCCCCGCTCACCCTTGGCCATCCGATCCAGGAGACCTTGATAGCCTCATCGTTATACCTCTCTCTTACACTCTCTCTCTTTTGACAGACTTTTGACTTGGGAATACTCACTTATATTTTGGATCACCTTACCTCTGTTATGGTTATATACTTTCTGAGACTACTCTACTTTATATTTCTTCTTTATGTTATTTTCGGCATTATCTAGGAGCTGTGATTGCACTCCTACATTGTACTCATACTTGTTGTAGTTCTTAGTCCCATTGACCTAATTTTGTGGTCATTTGTTGGACATTAATAAAATGATCATATCTTGTCTTATCAAAATATTACTTGCTGGAACTGTTTTTCCCTTCCAAACACATGCAATAAGAAATAAATTAATGCTTAACAGAGCACAATCTTTCATAG
This sequence comes from Picea mariana, assembly GCA_032191745.1. NCBI lineage: Eukaryota > Viridiplantae > Streptophyta > Pinopsida > Pinales > Pinaceae > Picea > Picea mariana. The sequence goes on from JASDQU011028318.1 coordinate 25,346, forward strand.
ACCAAATAAAAAGGGGCTGACAATCTAAATATTATGACTGTACGAATTTTCATTATACTTTACATTGTTATGGGGAGTGACTTGACAATCTTTTGTTGAGGATTGAAAGGTGAGAAGCAACAAAAATTGCAGATGATGCATAAATTAAAAATAGAATAAAGACTAAGTAACAACCTGGCGACCAACATGGGCATCGAGTGCACTTAGAGGATCATCAAATATATAAACATCTGCATTAGCATACACAGCCCTGGCAATAGAAACTCTTTGCTTTTGACCACCACTGATGTTTACTCCTCTTTCACCAATCTCTGTGAGATCACCACCCTAATAAAAACAAGGTAAACGACAAGCAATGAATCTCAAGAAGAGTGGTAAATCAAAATCCATTCTTTCAAAAACTTTATCAACAAAATGAACATCTCTTTAAACATATATTGGCTGAGAATTATATTAATGTACACAAGGAACTCACTGGCAATGACTGAAGATCATGTTCCAATGCACTGACATGGATTGCTTTTTCATAACGTAATGGATCATAAGGAGATCCAAACAAAATATTGTCACGGACCTGCAAGTAATGCATGCTGTCAAATCAGGCACAAAATTCCAACAGCTGCATCAATCAATGAATTTATTAACTCATTTACTATAAATAAAAGCAGCTTGAGAGTCAATGAACCTACTGTTGCATTGAAGATCCACGAGACTTGTGGAACATAGGCAACAGTTCCCCTGACAACTACCTCGGTGTCTGCAACTGCAGGTATCTCTCCAAGAATTGCTGAGACCAAAGAAGTTTTACCCTCGCCAGTACTACCAACAACAGCAACAAGATTCCCAACCGAGATATCAAGATGAATGTTGGATAGTGTCGTTCTTTCTGCCTGATAATTTAGATATTCTTTAGAAAGAATCATGACCAAATTCATGTTCAAATGTGAAAAGTTAAATCGTCAACTAAAATCTAACTTTGATTGTGGAACAATTTCTCAGATTGTGCATAGATGCTCTAGTGGACCTCACATGGATGTCCATGTTGATCATCATATAACCACTTGTCAATCAATTTTAATACAGATCAAGAAATTTTAGTCAAAACTGAGACAATAAAGTAAAGCAAATTAAATCTAATGTTGATCAATTCATGTTCAAATGTGAAAAGTTAAATCGTCAACTAAAATCTAACTTTGATTGTGGAACAATTTCTCAGATTGTGCATAGATGCTCTAGTGGACCTCACATGGATGTCCATGTTGATCATCATATAACCACTTGTCAATCAATTTTAATACAGATCAAGAAATTTTAGTCAAAACTGAGACAATAAAGTAAAGCAAATTAAATCTGAGCAGATTTACCTTTAAATTATATTTATCCAGTCCTGAACACACCTTGCTAAAAGAATATGAAAATTCTATTATATTAATGTCCACAAGTGACAAAAATAGGTCCACTGGACAAGCAAGAACAGTTGTTAACAAACAAAATGGAATGCCTAGAGCATCTCCACAGATATCTAGAAATTATAGATACTCTCTCATGTGGATTCTTGTAATTCCAAGTGGTGTGAGAACATGGTAGAGGTTGTATCGGTCCATTGTAGAACAAGAGGTAGAGATTTAAGCAACCAAAAAACCTTAAATGTGGTTTTGGAGTCTGGATCCATAGATTAAAAAATCTCGAAAAATTACCAACATCATGATAAATTGCAATGTCAAACACAACAAAAAAATTGGTGAGAAGAAATTGCAATTTTTTGTAAAATTCATGACAACATGATTTTTTTCGAAAAAATCATTGAGGCTGTGAAAAAAACGACAATACAAGCCATGAATTTGATTTTTGGGGGTCATTTTTCTGAATTTATTTTCTGTTGGAAACCATAACTGGCAATATTTTTTTCTTCAAGCAAAAGTTGGCATTCTCCTTTATCTTTCCTTTTCTAACCTTTACATAAATTTTAACACTACCATTAATAATACCAAGATGTTTGAGAATGGTTCCAACCTCATCAAACTTCATATGAAGAAAGTAGAATTTCATATCCCATTTAGAGTTCAGCAAATTTAACAGTTTTCAAGATTCAGCAGTTCAGGATTGGTGGGAATGCAGCATTTCAAAACTGGATTCTATCATATAGGAGGATATGGGATTGGCATTTGATCAAGAGCACCAAGCCCTCTATGTACCTCGTTGTTGGTGGTGTTCATTATTGAACTTGTTTCTTATGATCTTAGTAAAATGTACCCTTCGCTCAAGCCAAAACCCATGATTAGGCCTGTGAAGCTCTCTGCCTCATTTTAAAGCTTGGATTAGCCAATTCATCAAAAATGGAGGGACTTGGATCCACAAGTGGCACCAAGAACTAGCACTAATGTCCCTAGAGGATCAAGGTAAAGGCCAAAGGAGTATATCTGTAGTTATTTGTTGTAAAAGGATCTTTTTGGACTCTGAAGGTCATTGATAGCCTCAATGTTAATGTATTTGTTTCAAATACGTATTATTCAGTGGCAGTTTTCTATATTCACCTTTACATGCTATATGCATGAGCAAACTTTAAATATTTGGTGTCTAATTTATCTGTAAATTGCCATGGATATTCCACTGGAACAGTTTGTCACAACAAATCTTGCAATATTCTGAAATCTTTTATGATGCAATTTATTTCTTTAGATCTTAAGACTTATTATTACTAGCTTAGTTCTCAAATTTATGGAAATAACTGAAATTCAAAATGAAAGAACAAGCAAATGAACACACCATCCACACAAATGAATACAAGATGTGGCTTGGAAATCCAATACGGGAGAAAACCCAGCTAAAAGGTGAGGTCTATGCTCTACTCTCTTTTCTTTAATTTTAAAATGCAAGTACAAAGAAAAGGGCACTCTCTATGGAGTTGCCTTTGACATTGTAGCTTGAATGGCTGCTACAAAATCTTCTACCTCTATTATGCTCTCAAATCCCACTCCTAGATGCTCTACTCAACTATGGAACAAGTACAATGCTAAAAGAATGGAACCCCTTCTCTTATGAGTGACCCAATATTTAGCATAGCTTGATAGTCGTCTAGGGTTAGGGTTAGGGTTTTTGCATGCCTCAACCCTCAATTAATGTTAGGGTTTTGGACCCTCTAAAATCTTCTTGAAAGTCCACACATGACTAGCCCCACATGTGTGAGTAATGGGGGCTAACGTGGCATACCATGGTGATCAACAAGGTAGGTCAACTTGCAGGAAGCATAACTTTCACATACGAACTCTGATTGAGGTGATTTTCGAATCGTTGGAAAACTTTCGGTGTAGAATAATGTCAAGGGGTTGAGAGTTATGCTCACAAGTTTTGACTCCAAAAAGTGCCATTTGATGCTTCAAATTGGCTCTGGAAGATTTTGGACCCCAAATCTCCACATTGGGACCTACCACTAAAAGGGTGGACATTGTGAAATCAGATTATTATTATTAATATATTAGTGTTTTTTCATATTTAAGCGACAATGTGGTTATTTATTGTTGTTGGATTTTGTTTAAAGAAATGCAAAAGAAAGAGAACTTATTTTGTGTTTTTTTATGCTTGCTGCAGTTTGCCTACATTTTACCAATTTTTCCATTGATGTTGCAAATGTCTCTATGTCAAGACACTCCCAAAGACATACTCGTCAGTTTTTAGGCACTTTTGTTACTCCTAATAACTATACTCCTTGGACTGCTACCAATATGTTTATTGTACATTGTCAATCTACTATTCTCTTTGCTGGGAAATGAGTTATGCACTCCCTTATAGTTGCTAGTACATGACTTACTCTTGAGTCTCATTGACCTATGTGAGTTATTCTCATTGACCTATGTGGGTTATCTCAATTGTTACACACACTAGAGTGTAGACAAGAATGCACCAAAGAATAAGTGAGACTACGAGTGTAGACAAGAATGTACCAAAGAATAAGTGAGAGTAGATTGCTTGATTATTGAGTGATGCAACGTCTCATTACATAGTTGGAGAGAGAAGTAGTTATGTCAGTCCTAAAAACCTAATCTTTAATTAACACATTAATTAACTCACAATTACATCACTTTATTATAAAGATGCTCACTAAGAATTTGTTCTAGTCTAATGTACATCTATGTCTTAATTATGACCTTTATCTTTGACACCCTCCCATAATTGTCATATTACATAAAGACAAAACTGCATTTATCTAGGTTTTATTTCCTATGGCATTTATCTTTTACCAGCTGCTTTTACCCCCTGGGCCTTTAGCCCCTTCTTCCCACAAGACAAGATGTACCCTGGAAGGTCATCCTAATGGCCAGACTAGGGGAATGGGATGGATGAGCGGGGTATAAGATGAAAAAGTGATAAGATGGAGGGAGCGGACGATGGCTCTGCAAATCCCCCTTGGTGGCTAACCAAAACCCATGAATAACAGCTTGCTAAGTTGCCCCATCAATCGCCCCAACAATGGTCAAGTGGATTAGTGTAAGATCCAAGCAGTCATCCGAAATGAAAGAGACCTAATCCATATATAAGAAGGTTATAATGATCAAATATGACACATACCATGATACCTCGGACCAATTACCTCATGGAGCAAGAGCCCTCTCTGATGCAAGCCCAGGCCGGTAGTGATGGAAGTTGGTACTGCTGACAGGACAAGTCTGGCTGAGAAGAAGGAAGATGGGCCCTCCAGGGCCATGCTCAAGTCACTCCTGCTCTCGGTACTCCATGTCTAGGACCATGTGGGCCTCGAGACATGATCTCCTAGTTATCCCTAGATATCGGGGATAACATCTGGCTCCAACTTGGGGACATGTGCTAACTGTACAACGCATGAGAACCTCAGCAATCTCTGGCGTAGACCTGTGACCTACTCACACTTGACAAGAAAACATCAGCGACAAAGATGGGGTGGTATTGCCACCCCGCAAAGCAATAGCATGTGCATAGTAAATGTGCATATAAGGCAATCATAAATGTAAATACAAAGCAAGATACTTACTTGTACTTACCTGTACTTACCTGCTGGTTGTATGTTGGTGTAGTCAAACAACCAATGAAGCCAATCCAGCGACGCTCCCTGATACCTGCCTTTGTGCTTCATCTTAAACCAAAACAATGATAAATCAAGCACAAAAATGTCATGAGTTAGAACAAATATCACATCATCACGAGTCCCAAAGTCTAACTCATGGAGGCGGGTGGGAGGGACAAAATCCTGCCAAGTCCAACTCTGAGAAAAATACTTAATCCTGTCCGAGAAAGGGTCAAAACGTACTAGGTTCAGCAAACCAACTCAAAGGGCCTGTAAACTGGTCACCTAGGGCATTTTCATGCTCTAAAGAAAGAATTGACAAAAAATTAGTAGAAGACTGGCACATTATCAAGAGAAGGTTGAAAACTTGATTGGAAATAGCATTACTCAACCAACCCTTGAAATCTAGGGTTTGCCCAGGAGAAAAATCAACACGAAAAAGGTATTTCCCAACTATACCCTGAATGGAAAAGCAAGGCAAAGCAATAACGGGTGGTTGGGATGAAAAGTCATGAGTAACCTTCTTCAGGCAAACGATGTCCTTACTTGTATCAAAATCTGAGCATAACGGTGGTTGGCAATCATCTTCACGAATAAGGTCCAAATGCTCAGTAGAGTACTCATCAAACATCTCAAGGTAAGACCGAAAATCATCCGAAAGATAAGGTATTAGGTCATCCTTGGTGTTTTGAAAGGTACAAGTAAAAACCTCATCCCCTTGTTGCCATTGGTTATTAGTAAAATGCTGTGACAACTGTAGGGGCAACAACTGGAGATGATTCTCAGTGTCATAGATGGGATCAGTATCATAACCAAATGCATCCCACCTACGTCTCCCAACATGTATGAACTCATCGAAATCAGCTATGTCAGTATCAGTATCATAACATGCAGGATTTGTAAAACTTAAAAAATCATCCTCCTCCTTTTCATCACAAGGTAAAATATCATCAAAATTTAGGATAGGAGTGTAACTCACTGTTTCGTCTTGTGCAGGTACTTTGAGGAGCTCGATGTTCTCAGCATGTGTTGTTTCTTCATCCTCATGGACTGCTTCTTTATCTTCAATTGCACAGCAAGGGACTTCTACTTCGTCCAAGGCTTCCATTTCCTCTTCATCTTTTGAATTAAGGAACACAGTATCGTTAGAATTTTGAAGTGGAAAGCAACTAACCTCATCTTCACTTTGTTGTACAGGAGAAACAGCTTCTTGGATGACTTCATCAGCGGGAGGAGCACAGGTGGATACTTCATCATCTTGTTCAAGTTCTTGCTCCTCATCAATGTCTTCATTTGGCTGGTTGAAAACTTGTTCCCCTTTTTCTTGCGTATCTTCAAAGTTTCCATGGGAGACGAGTTTTATCAAGCTGAGAATGTCCAGTCTGCCCTGGTGGCGTCCTGCCCATCAAAGCCATCATACCACCTGCAAGGGATGATCCCCCATAGGTCAATCTCTGCCGAAGCGTCCTGATGAGGGCGTCCTTCTTCTTCATGCAAGGGCTCGTCACAACTCTGTCCT
>JASDQU011028318.1:31952-42237 GCA_032191745.1 Picea mariana
TCCGAAATGAAAGAGACCTAATGCATATATAAGAAGGTTATAATGATCAAATATGACACATACCATGATACCTCGGACCAATTACCTCATGGAGCAAGAGCCCTCTCTGATGCAAGCCCAGGCCGGTAGTGATGGAAGCTGGTACTGCTGACAGGACAAGTTTGGCTGAGAAGAAGGAAGATGGGCCCTCCAAGGCCATGCTCAAGTCACTCCTGCTCTCGGTACTCCATGTCTAGGACCATGTGGGCCTCGAGACATGATCTCCTAGTTATCCCTAGATATCGGGGATAACAGGTGGGAATGCTTTTAAATTGAATGTTCCACCCTTTCTTGGTTTACACCTTGTTTTTAATGTGCAATTTCTTAAACCATACTTTTCACCTTTGTTGGACACCTCAAAGGTGACATAGCACTTGGCCCCTATAGAGCTCAAGCCTACTAGCATTGAGAAAGCTACAACGGACCAAATCATAGACACCAAGTTGAAAAGCACCCACCAGTATAACATACAACTCTATCAAGTTGTCAAAGCAAGGCAACTTCGTCACCAGGGTAAGTGGTTTACCAAGAACTAGATTCACTGGAAGTTTCCCCATCTAGTGTTTGAAACTTAAAGCAATGGAGAACATTGCTTCCCAAGGGGGGACAATTGTTCTAAGTGGACATTCAGGTCTATCACAGAGTTCATATGTGAAAGTTGTGGCCTTGGAAAGTTGACATACCAACGAGGTTCCTCTAGATCCACATTCCTTTTGCCACCTAAGCTCCCAAGGTTAGAAGTTTTGGATCTTAGGGTTTTTTCCTTTTAGGATTTTTGGCAATATGATAAAAAGTAGTTTCAGCCTCTTGTTATGGGATTTTTGTGAATAAGCATAGCCAACACATCTTCTTAGAGATAAGCTGCTACCTTTCTTGCCACTATGTATTGCTATGTAAATCAAACTTTTTTTCACCATTTTATTCATTAATAGAATTTTTTTTTCACTGTAATACTTTGCTTTCAATACCGTATATTGTGTTCTCTCTACAATATTGTGTGTTCTTTCATTTTGTTCTCAATATAATCTGGATTACCCATATTAAGTATGTGAAAGAACATTTGGAAAGGTTTTGCACAGTTCATTGTAAGGCTTCCCTGCCCCCCTTACAAGATGGTTTGCAATTGATATTCAACTTTGATTCGCAACCAACAGGTCAAACGTTATACAAAAAGTCAATAAGTAGTTTGACTTATCTTGCCAACACAAAGCATGATCTTAGCTTTGTTGTTGGTTTGGTAGCCTCACTTTATTTGAGCAATAGTTTGCCCAGGTTAATGAGAAACTATATACCTAGTTGGCAGAACGGCAACCTTAACTCAATAGCTAAAATGGTCTCTCTAACAACATTTGAACAGTTTTTCCATTTACAACAGAAAGTAGGGGTTGTTTCTTCCTGCGTACAGAGGAAATGATGAATATTTAATGTGACATAGCATCTTATGTTATTCATAGCAGTAGCAATAGAGATGTTATTCATGATGTGCTACAGTTAGTCATAATTATAATTCATTGGAAAACTTAGGCAGTGGTTTGGAAATTCGAAGGAAACTAAGCTATATAGCACAAGAACCCATTGCCACCCGTAAGGGGCTCATCCCTTGGGTTCCCTCATCATAGGGTACATGAGGATTGGTAGGGCAGATCCCCCTTTGGCTGGGGATGGCCTAGGGGATGTTGGGAATGTCTGGACTCTGAATGTACTCAGGGGTTCCCCTGACAGAATCAAGGACATTCTAAGGACATTTGGGCATCTTTCAGCCTGATGGGGCCCAAAAAATGTCGAAACAAGGATGATTTGGCACCTATTCAGAAAAGGGTGGGCCCTAATGGGGCCAGCCTAGCAAATGAAGAGAAAAGCAATATATCGTAGCAATAATAATAATAATAACTAATGCTAGACCCAAAATGTAACTTTTCGTTATTCCTACTCACCCATCACAGTTTAATACTGAGCTTTTAAGATATCTATATGCATACTCTCGACCAGGACCATATGGGGTGTAAATATGAAAAGAAACAGAAATCAACTATCCATTATTGCAGAGGTAAATATGAGTACAATTTATTAATTTAAGCACAAACCTTTGTGTCCCAAGAAAAAGTTCCAGTTTTAATTGATATAGCAGGCAGTCCTGACTGTATGGGTGGGTTTGGTTGCAATATTCTCTCTTCTGCCAAAAACAGATCCTCTAGCCTTTTCAAAGATACATTAGCATTAACAACCTGCAGACCAAAAACAAACTCACAAAATCAATCTTTTCAATCAGAAATCAAAGTCAGTATATCTTTACAGTTACATACCAAAGACAGTTTATTTACTCCAGTGCAATATAAATACTAAAGTAACTTTTGCAAGCAAGGCTCCAGCATTTGGGCACAATCAGACAAATAAAATAAGCTTTCTGTCGACACCATACTAAAATTATGAGCATATAAATGAATGCCAAAAAAGTAGATAAAAATCTTGAAAGACAGGAATGATGAGGATGATATGTGATAAATAGAGGAAAATGTCAGAAAATAAATTCTACATGAACAAGATGTCTTCAGACAGGTCAAGGGACATAGGACTGCTATAGATAACATTTCAATAAATGATTATTGCATAAATGGAAACAGAAGAAAAGAAATTGTATTCAGAGAAGATGCCACCATTAAGGAAAGTGTTGAAATTACTGCAGCTGCAAGAGCCATTCTCCTGAAGGATGGCATAAGACCCTAGCTGAGAACTAGGGACCCCAGCACACTCCTGGGGTTTCTTGGCATGAGACCAAGCAGTGAGAGAGTCATGGCAAAAGACCTTAGTGAGGGCCCCCAGTATATGACTGGGGTTCTTGGTCTTGGACCAAGCAGTAAGTCGGATTGATCCTTGGATGTGTTCCTTGGTGGTTGATATAAGTCCCTAAATTGTTCTAGGGCCCCTAGATGTGTTCCAGGGAACCCTTGCTTAATGCAAGGGTTGATCCTTGGTCTTGTACCTTGGTAGATAAGACCCTAGATGTGTTCTAGGGCCCCCAGATGTGTTCTGGGGCAATCTAGTCTTTGACCAGGTACATCTTGGTGAAATACCAAGATGTGCTGATGTGTGATCCTCTTCCTCTCTCTCAGGATGGTCCATGAGACCTAGGAGTGCCTATGAAGATGGACATGACCACATTGTTAATGTACCCTCTTATGCAGTGATGATAAGTTTATAGGTCATTATAAGACTCATGTGGACATGTTTTGCCATTATGGACCCCCCTTGACTTTGTCTTTAAAGGTTCCCCCTTGTTGTCTTGCTTTCCCTCTTGTTTCATGTGATTCGGGCTTTTATAATTTACTTTAATATTAATTGACATTTAATTAATATTTATATTAATTAATTGTCAATATTTAATTATAATTTATATTAGCCCTAACCCCTCTCCCTAGCTATAAAAAGAACCCTACCCTCTAGCATTTCATTACACACACTCACTCTCACTCTCCTATTGCTGCGGCTACCTCAGTTACTCTCTCCTTGTGTTGGTGCGGCCTCTTCTTTTGGTTTATCAGTTTCAGATATGAGGTATTTGCTTGGTCTTGTTGTTGGCTGGGAGCTCCATCTTGTTGTCAATTGGTGTATAAGCTGCATGCGGCCCCCTCCTTTGGCTACCGGGCCTGTCTACTCAAGCTAAGGTGTATGTGGTACCTCCTGTGGCTGCCGGACCTGTCTTTTAGAGCCACAGTCCTGTGTATGAGAGCCGTGGCCCCTTCCTTTGGCTGCCAGTCTGGTGTGTGAGAGTCACGGCCTCTCCTCTTGGCTGCCGCTAGGGCTGTTAGGGCTCCTGTGGTGTATTCTCTTGATGTTCAGATTTATCCCTGTGCTTTCTGTGTTTCTGTGGAGGTTCTTTTACCTTTTCAGTTGTGGAGGGTATTGTTGTTCTCTACTTGGAGGTCCTGCTGTTTTCCTTTGTGGTGATTTTGCTGTCTCAACTTGTGGACAACATCTTTTGGTGGTCTATACTTTGGCAAAACAGTCCTTTAGTCCATATGACAGAGATCAAACCCTAGAGGTTTGATCCATGAACCTAAACTAATTTTTCTGAGCGTATTCTAGAGGTCTACATCCACACATGTGACAGGTACATCCTTCATTGACCAGGAGGTAAGCTAAAGGTTTGCTTTTACACTCCAAATCTTTGTTTATCTTCAGAATTTAATTTAGATCTGTTTATATCTTCTCTAATATGTGCTGATCTAGTGAACAGAAATTTAAAAGCATTGTTGTTTTTCTTTTTTTCCTTAACTCTAACAGAAAGGATTCTACTAGAGGTACTATTTCAATTGCAAAAGCATATTTCTTTCTTGTTGCATCTCATATGAATATACCACCCTTATTTAAATATCTAGGTGGTAAAAAACATATTTACAGTTAAAAACCTAGGATATAAGGGCAGGGATTTGCAAATAATATTGCCCATTTATGATAATTACAAGTATTGTGGACAAGATGAAATTATATTAAAGTGCATGAATGGCCAGAACAGGGAAATGTGACTCTGAAGAACAATAATCAACAATAGCAATATGGGTGCAAACAGAAACTCCGAAAACAAGAAACCAAAATCTAAAACCTAGATTAGAGAGAGCAGACAATAAGATGGGATAAGGGTGATTTCATGTTAAGAAATGTTACCAACAGAACATGCAGGAGACTTAGACATTGAAGATAAATGGCCATTTCAACACATTTTGATGSATAATCTTTCATCGAGGATATTTTTGAGGCATTTTTCACATATTCTAAGGCAAATTTGCATATTTGGAGGCATGCTCATCTTCATGGGTACATTTCATGTTCTACAACGCATGTTGTACATATTTGGAGGCATGGGAATGCCCTCCACAGGTTGAAAACACACGGCACATGAACYCATCTATATGGTCAAACAATCACTTATTGATGGAATGCCCTTCATCCAAGGAAGACGTTACAAAGAGATGGAGTTAGTGGTTGCAAGTGTCCCACGTTTCCAGCCCACACATGGCACACATGTCCATAAAATTATTATTTGGTGGAGAAAATTGCTTAGAAGAGTCTAGCAAGCATTTGTTAATGGTTCCATATGATGCATAAGCCCAATTTCAAGCGGGTCTTCCATGGAGAAACATCTAGAATGGCACACATGTCAATGAAAAGAAATATTCTAATCTAGTGCTCAACTTAGGAGGATGACACTTGACTGTTTTGACCAGTGTTACCAACATCGTGATAATATCGCCGACATCGCGATATTATTGTTCTTTTGAGGGTTGGCGATATTATCACTCGAAAATATCACGATATTTTCCTTCGGCGATAATATCGCGATATTTTCGAAAATAGCACAATAATATCGCGAGGTGATGGAAGATGTCGCATACAGTCACTAATTAGAAGTCGATTTTTGGTTTTAAAGTGTCATTTTGCAAATAAAGTGTGGGGTTTTGAGAGAAAATGAGCAAGAGCCGAAAACTTAGTTTTTTTTATCATTTTGCAAACAGAAAGAGGCTAGTAATCTACTAATTAAGTAAAATTGGCATTCTTCTTTATCTTTCATTTTCATCCTTTCACTTAAATTTTTAACATTACCATTAATTGTTTCAGGATGTTTGAGAGTGGTTCCAACCTCATTGGACTTCATATGAAGAAAGTAGAATTTTAGGTCCCATTCAAAATTCAGCAGACTTAATGGTTTTCAAGATTTCAAGATTGACAGTATTGCAACATTTCCACTAGATTCTATCATGTATGAGGGTATGGAACTAGCATTTAGCCAAGAGCACCAAGCCCTCTATGTACCTTGATGTTTGTAGTGTTATCCATCAAAGTTGCACTAGGATGGACTTCCAGTGAGCCGCCAAAGTTTGAACAGTATTGTTCAAAATTCAGAGTTCAAAGGTTCAGCCGGTCATAAAGACCAACCTTTTTATTTTTTACATTTCCATAAAAAATTGGAATAAGAGATGTTGCATGATGAATTTGTAAAAGATCTTAGCCACCTTAAGTCCTAAGCGTGAGTTATACTCTAGAGTGTTTTTTTTACTTGCTAATTATATTTTGTCGTTTTCATGCAATTTATAATTTATGAGTTTTTTCACTCAATTCCTCCAAAGTTGGAGTATATGCCCATGGTTAGGCTTGAGCATGGATCTAAGCCTAGTGTCTAATATATATTACCATGCTAAAAATACTCATAGAGTCTTATGGAAATGTACTAAGTCCCCCTCGGGATTTTTTAATTTTTTCAGTTAATTAAAAATTTGTCAGAATTCGGCATTTTTTAATTAAAAAATAAAGATGTGTAAAAAGGTGGTACTAGGGGACTTAATATGCCATGGGGGTGCTCATTTCTTGGACCTAGAGCAACCATATTACCTAAGTACCCACTTGGTTGTGCAAAAATAGTGATTTTAATCACTTAAAAATCATTTTTGCTCATAAAACCCAAAAACGTCAAAATAAAATCAAAAAAATCAGCAAAAGCAAAAATCAAGGAAACATGTGAGGACATGTTTTGAGCAAATAAAGCCTCAAAAGGCAAGGTGGCAATCAATAGAGACAAAATCGACTTGATTGAGAATGGTTGAGTGATGTGTGTTATGGATTTGAGCACATGCCAAAAAGGAGGTGCGCCCCTCTTGAGAGGTGGCGCATTCCCAAAGGGGGCAGCCAACCTCTTGAGAGGTGGCGCCCTCCTCTTCCTCCAAAAAACTCACACTTGGCATCCATTGAGTTGGCAGACACATGGCTGCCCTCACCTTACACTTGGTTGCTCTCCCCTTTACACTTGGTGTGGCCTCTTCTCCAAGTGGTGCGCCCTCCCTCATGGGAACCTTCACCCATTTGGCTATATAATGAAGCATTCTCCCATTTGTTTAGTTAGTTGGAGCTTTGGAAGAATCACTTGTGTATCATTGTTATTGTAATACTCTTCTCATTGGAATAAAAGAAGACTTTGGAGGTCAAATTGGTGGATTGGCAATGTGTGTGGATGCATATGTGTATGAGGTGATATTATTCTCTTGTTTCTTGCTTTTATATTTTGGTTAATGTGGCCTTATAGGAGTACTATTACTCAATAGGATAAGATTGCTAAGCTAGTTTGATTAGTTATCTTGTTATTCATTTACTTAAGCGATTTTAGATGCAATACTTGTTTGGTTTAACATATTCTGTTGTGAGGTCTCTTTTGTAGGTGATACCATATAATAACCCTCTCTTTGCAAATGATTGAAGAAATTGATACCTCAACTTGGAGAAGTGGATGATCTAGCTTGACTTTTCCTCTTTTCCGAATCCTTTGAAGAAGATCCCTCTACAATTCACCAAGGACTCCATTGCCCAACACATTCCAAGCAAAAGCTTGTTCTCTTCCTCCTTCTCTTTAAAGCAAAATTTATTGGTTACTTTACATATATATGCAAGCAAGTTTGGATCTAGTTTATCTAGCTAAATCGTCAGTTCCTTTCATGCATGCAAGTGATAGCTTAGATCTGATTTCTGTTTCTTAAAGTTGCTATCTTAAGAATCTAGATTTAGCATAGGAAAATAGTCCCTTTGCTCAAATAATTTTCTGAAATTTTAGAGGGATAAAAGCTAATATTTTCCAAGGGTTTTCTTTGTTCAATTCTAGCATTTAAGTGCTTTTAACTTGTTGTTTTAGAACAGCCACAAAAGACCCTAAGGAAACAAGTTTTTTTAGCTTGAGTTTCTTAGTTCCTTTTTGCAAATTTTGTAGATTTTAACTTAGAATTCTTTTTAAATTTCCACTAATAATCAAAGGCACTCTTAAAGTGTTTTTGGCTATCTTTTGTACTCTTTTGTTTGTTGTTTTATGCAGGTCATTGAATAAACAAGGGGAGATTCTATCAAAATTTGGCGGATTAGGAGCATTTAGGACTTCCATAAGCACCCTACAGCTTCCTAAAGTTTTTTTTCAACTTGTAAAACCTTGATTCATCGTTATAAGGATCTAAAGTCCCTTTGAAAAAGATCTAGAGACTCTTAAAAGAGCACTTGTAACCGAGTTAATAAAATAAGTGAGCCAAGAGAGACCTCACTCTTTGTTTTTCCCTTAAGGGGGATTGGTGTTGTGGTTTTGGACTTTCTTTCATTCAGTTTTCTTTCCTTTGCTTAAAAGTTCAAACTATCTCACATTAAGCAATAAAGTTGAATAAATCTTCACATAGATTAGATTTCAATTTGGAGAGTAACACTTAATTGCTAGATTAGTTTCACTTCTTGCAATTTCAAGTTGGCAAATAAACCATCCCCTCAGCTCCTCGAAAGAGGCCTAGTCAGTGTGGATTAGTAATTAGTCTCACATTTCAATTTCAGTTATTTACTTCTTGTTTAAACTAAACAAATTCCCCTCAACTCTCAGTGCGGTTCCTGACCCTTCCAGTTGCGAGCTAGTCTCGATATACTGGAAGTAAGTTTCATACACGCTGGATTGGTCAGTGGTTGATAGATTAATTAGGACAATCTCTAAGTGGTATCATTTGTCTAAGACCTCTACCCTGGGTGTCGTGTGTCAAATCACCTGGCAACTCGCCTTGTTGGATCTGCAGCACACCCGGTAGGCAAGTTTTAGATTGGTGAATGATACATAAGGAGGCTCAAACCATTTCATTAACTAAACATCAATTTATCCTAATAAAACACGTGAACTACATTGCCCACAATTCACTTTAAGGCACTAGTCTCAATTTTTACATTCAACAAAGCCATACGCTTCATCTTTCATTTGGGTTATCTATTGGAAGCAATTTAAATGAAACTTGCATCTAACAATTGTGTCTTAGTATCATTTTGATGCAAGTATATGCTTATTGATTACATATCGTGGTGAATATTTAGTTCATGTTTTATCAATTCATGGTTGATTGTTTAAAAGAATAATAAACTCCTAGATTTCATTTCTTGTACATAACTTATTTCAAAGCCTTAGTATATTTGTTAGGGACTACCCCCCTTGGCTTCGCTAGGAGTTGGCCTAGACGGAGGAGTTGAGGATTAGGTGACAGCACCTTAACTCTCACTTGCCCCCAAGGGCACACCGAGTGGATTGAAGATTTCTTCCACCTCTCCCAGGTGTGTATAAGGCGGCAACAGGTGGCATTGATTGTTGAACTCTTTTGTCATGACCCTAGTAAAATTGTACCCTTCACTCAAGTAAAATCACTTATTAGGCATGTTAAGTTTTTTCTATCTTATTTTAATGTTTAGAGGGTGACATTGATGTTGAGGATCCTAATATAAGCAATGATTTTGATGATATGTAGTTATTTGTTGTAGCATGATTTTTTTTGGACGCTAGAGGCATGTTGACCACCTCTTCAACTAGGAGGTCAATTCCATGTGCCATGAAATAATGCATCATCAGATGCTAGTATGTCGAAGACAGTTTGGTTCTACTAGGCAATTTTTGCCTCCAGCACAAATTTTGTAAGCGGGATTACCGCACCCCTGCGTGGGTTAATATTGTAATAAGTCTACATGGATCATGTTAGGTCAGTTGCCTTAGGGTTTCCTCATTAGGAGAGTTCCTTTCGTTGAGTGTTTTTAATCCTCCGGAGGTTAATGTGGCCTAACCAACCGGGTTAATCTCCCTTGAGTTTTTCACTCCCACCCAATAAATCCTCCAAAGTGGTGAAAGGCGTTCTAATGAAGTTATTCCTAGGTAGCTAGTGTTTAGGAATGTTGTAAATGACCATGTCAGACAGCAGGCGAAATTTCCCATACGTATCAGGTTCTTTGCCTCGATGGGTTACTTGCATCAGAAGATCAGTTACCCTAGTTTGGTTCTCGTTCATTTTCTATAGATTCTCATCAACTTTCTTCAAGGTTTCAGAGATTTCGGCCTGTCCCCTTCTGTTGGTTTCCTGATACTCATCCAACTGCCGGACCAATGTGCTTTCTGTACGGTTCATGTTTTGCTGGAACTTGTCAAATTCAGTTACTAAGAGAGCCAAGCCCTGAGGCTCATGGTCATCTCCTGACCCTTCCATTTCTGCCTCTGTTTCACTGATGTTTTTCTTCCTCCGACCCATAACAATCCCGCTGTACTTCTGCATGCACCGATCTCTCCACAGGTTTGGAGGATCAAGGCTCTGATACCACTGTAATGATCCCAAGCCAAATTCTTTCTTGGAATCACTAACTACTACTAATTTATTGAGTTATTAAGTGCATACAAGATTCATCAACACATGGAGATCACAATATATTCAAGATG